>CM040929.1:17469050-17624050 GCA_023029165.1 Gobiocypris rarus
TCCATCCATCCATCCATCTATCTATCTATCTATCTATCTATCTATCTATCTATCCATCCATCCATCCATCCATCCATCTGTCCATCCATCTATCTATCCATCCATCCATCCGTCTATCTGTCTGTCTGTCTATCCATCCATCCATCCATCCATCTATCTATCCGTCCATCCATCCATCTATTTGTCCATCCATCCATCCATCCGCTATCTATCTATTCATCCATCCATCCATCCATCCATCCGCCTATCTGTCTGTCTATCCATCCATCCATCCATCTATCTATCCGTCCATCCATCCATCTATTTGTCCATCCATCCATCTAACCATCCATCCATCCATCCGTCTATCTATCTATCATCCATCCATCCATCCAAGCACATGTTGACCTTCAATTTCTTATTGCAGTAATACATCTGGATATTTTACTTGAATATTATTTTAAATTATTATTTTACTGAATATTCTATATTTCTTAGATCCTCATATCTCTTAATGGTGTTTTTTATTATTGTAAAACAATGTTTTCCTTTTCAAAAAATAAAAGGTGTTAAAACTAATACTGTAATATAAATACTTTATTTATTATGATATATTTCAATTGTATTTTATTTTCATTACAGAAATGAGAATGTAGGTGAAAATGTGCTTAACTGTTAATAAAATAATATGCATGTTCAAAAGATTGCCTTATTTTTTTCTTTTTAAATATAACCTTAAATTAAAAAAAAATATATTTTTTTTTTGTTTAAAATGTCTAAAATTCAATATTAAAATATGTAGCATAAATATTGATATTATTATGTGACATTGCATGGTAAAGCCAATAATAATAATAACAATTCACTAGTTCATGCTAAAGCTGGTTTACTCCGTACCGTTTTGCTGCCCCTGCGGCCTGGCACAGGAGGTGGAGCTGGCAGGGAGGTGATGGGAGCTGTGGTGGGGGCAGGTGGAGGTGGAGGCTGGGCAGCCCCCAGTGGGTCTCGTGCGATCAGCATCCGCACATGGCTACCGCAGGCCTGCAGCACCTGCACCACCTGGTCACTGGCCAGACCCCGAGTGAGCGTATCACCGATCTTCAGGATGTGGTCACCTGTTCTCAGCCTCCCGTCCTGGAAGTGAATGAGCGAAAGGAGGAGGAAGTTGAAGTCATCATACACATGAATTTATCCATCCAACCAACCAACCATCAAAACAACAACAACAACAACAACAACAACAACAATATATATATTATTTTTATTATTTTTATTTAATATTTAGAAATACTATCATCCATATGACATGTTTATATACACAACTTGTTGAGTACCCGCACAGACATAAACACATTTAATCAGTTAACAATTGCAGGCCATATTATATGTCATTTTCACCAGCCCCAAAATATAATTTACCTCCCAAAAACAGGCCTGAGCCAAATCTCACATTTACAACCTAATTTGTTCCCATCATCCACAGGTGCAGGAGCCAAAAGTCTAACATCCACAATAACCGTGTCACTCTTACGTGGCCTTTCCTAACGGGCCTTTCCGGTCCGCTTGAGCTGTGAGACGTATTCTTCTTTCTAGGACTCTGGCAGACGGGCCAAATGAACGGCGAGAGGAAGGGGAGGACTAAAGAGTGATTACACAAAGCGCGGAGAGGAGAACAGCCGTCTTTGTGAAGCGCGAGACATGAAAGGCGTTTGATACATCAACTTGTGCAGGGAAAATCTCGGCAGCTTGTTCCTGCCACTGTGCTGGGGACAGCGGGGGTGCATTGAAGCCCACCGCAGCCATTAAAGGTTGAAATGGGAAACGCCAGGGATAACAAAGCCCTGATTTTGACAGCTTTTTTGGAGCATAAGATCCACTGATGTGTGAAATGCAAGCAATGTGCCTTTTGAACAAGAAGGGGTTTGTTGCCTGAGCTCTGGACACTGGGTGGGAGAGAAGAGGAGGTGTGTGTGTGTGTGTGTGTGTGTGAGAGTGTCTGTGAGGGGTCTAAACCAGGACAGGTTGTTTTCCAGTCTCTGTCCCTCCTGGCTAAGCATTGAAGAGAGTAAAGCTGACATCAGTAGGTGTGTATTGAACAATCTGCTTTTCAAGTTCCCACGTCAAAGGCTTTCCAAGAAGAAATAGACAGAGAAAAGTCTTCCAAATGGAATTACTGCAAACACATACTGTAAGCATCCTACTCTCAAAATGTTTCACTTTTGTATCGTATAACTGTTCCCTTAAATGTTGACATGTTAACAAAGAAAAGACGATAAAATAAAATGCCCTCAGTTCCGGGTTGGACCCGTTTGGCCTACAGAACTACCTTAATTCTTTATGGCATAAATTCAACAAGGTGCATGAAACATTCCTCAGAGATTTTGGTCCATATTGACATGATAGCATGCAGTTTTTGCAGAGTCCATAATGTGAATCTCTCGTTCCAGCACATCCCAAAGCTGCGCTAATGGATTGACATCTAGTGACTGTGGAGGCCATTTGAGTTTAGTGAACTCATTGTCATGTTCGAGAAACCAGTTTAGATGATTTGAGCTTTGTGACATGTGGCCGGATTTACTAAACAGGGCAAATTAGTGTTAAAGCGCAATTCCATAAAAGCGTTGATGGGAGTGTACAGATCTGTACGTGATTTAATGACGACGCGCAAATTAAGTGTTGCTGTGAGATGCGTTATGGTACTGTTGTGATCCTTGTTTGGAACTATTTTAGCTGATGAAATAGAAAAAAACTGTCAATATTAAGTCTAAAATGTAAGTGACTTAATATAATTTACCTGTTTATTGAAATGTCAAATGAAATCAGTGTCACATTTTCAGGTGTGATGGTATTCAGCACTTTGTTTCTTTGTGTGAGCTGCGCTCATGTTTCCATTTCTCCTCGTGAGGCTGCACAAGTCTCAACAGCACAACCAGTTCCCGTCAGTACATATGCATTATATTATTATTCACTATCAATCATCACTTTCACTAAATTAATGCAGAATCATTTTCGCAGTTTGGTGACTCCCTAGTTATTTTTTGTTATTGATGTTTTAATCAGGATACTTGTCCAGTCGGTCAAGTAAAATTCTCTTTCACTTGCCCCTTCAAAAAAATCCACTTGTCCCAGACAGGGGTACAATGAGTTAAGTTGTTGGCTCACTCTGTTTCATGAAAAAATCATTCAGACCAGTTTTGTAAATCAGTTCACCTAATTCATAAAAAAAAATCTGAATCTGTGTTGCTGAATCATAGATATTAACACAACTTAATGGTTCAGAAATTACCCATAATTTCCCCAAAATGCATTGGTGAAACACGCAAAGACAAACCTTATGGGCCACACTGTCTGGCACCACGGTCCTGACCACCATTCCGGTTGCCTTGCCTCCGACAATCCCAAATCCCAGGCCGGATCCATCGTTCACAAGCTCGATCTCCTCCACGTGTCCCCACTGATCCTGCAAAAGACACACACAGTGGACAGTTTTCAATCTCTTGTCTTGTCTTACACATTTAGAGGTCAGTGGGCATGTGTCATAATTTACTTTGAGCCAGAAAACTGTCTACTTAAACAATAAAGATCTCTTCAAATCACCTTTGATTGTCCAAATATGGAGCGATTGCCGACCCAAGACCTGTGACTACATCCTGTGGCGGAGTCGTAATAGGGAACGAAATGCTAATGAACGTGTTAACGGTGTGATCCTGCAGAGGCTGATCAATGTCAGGGTCAGGAAAGCCCACGAGAGTCTTTGTGATCTCACGTCAGCCGTGCTCCTAATCACCCAAGTCTCCTTGGGCTCATATAAATGACCTGCAATCAGTACATTTCTGTTCTCTTATTACCAGGCCGTTATCTGCCGGCTGACTACCTCTGCAATTTTCTCACTATCTAATGAAACCCCTCCTCTGCCGTTCGCCCAGTCGCTCTTTCGAAACAAAGCTTCAGACTAGCGCTCATCCCACTGTGAGGAGAAAAGAACCATTTCGAAGATAAGAAGTCCCTTTCTGAGTCCCCAAAGAAACCCTTGAGTCCTTTATAGAGACTTGTACTTTGGTCGAAATTCATCTCTATTAAGTTCAGTGGAGAGTGGTTTGGAAGAAGGTGAACAAGAAAACAAATTTGTCTGAATTTGCTTACTTAATATACATACCACATGCAGGATTAAAACAGCTAAATTTAAAGTTCCCAACTGATGACCCTAACATTAGAAATACAGCCGAAACAAACAGCCAATCAAAATTCTACAGCTTATAACGTCAAATCTGAATTGCTGACCATTATGAAAAATGGTAGACACTTAGACAGTGGCTATATTAAGCTGTATATTAAATTTGGTGAGAATCGACCACAAGGTGGCGCTATAACCTGCATTTGTTTGTAACATTTACTCTACGAGTTTCTTTCTTCTGTTGAACACAAAAGAAGATATTTTGAAGAATGTTTGTAATAAAACAGTTGACGGTAGCCACTGACTTCAACAGTAGGAAAAAATCCAATGGAAGTCAATGGCTATCATCAACGGTCTGGTTACCATCATTATTTAAAATATATTGTCTTTGTGGTTAACAGAAGAAAGAAACTCAGCACAACTTGAGGGCGAGTAAATGACGACAGAATCTTCATTTTTGGGTGAAATATCCCTTTAAATTATATTAATTTGAATTAACTGGTCCCTAGAACACACCAGACAATCATATAGTAAATCTGTTGCAGAATTAAAACAGCAAATTTGAATATGTTCCACACTGACATCCCAAACATAAGAAATACAGCTACATTTCCTTCCACAAACAGCCGTATTTCCTTCAGGCCAAGGCCTTACATAAACATCTATACATTAGCGACCTATAATGAGAAAGCCGGAAAACATCTCCTTTGGGAAAAGGCTTGGATGTTATTCCTCCAGGAGTGGGAATCCCAGAGCAGTGTATCAAGTCTTGCCTGCATGAAACTTTCCAATGGAGTATAATTAGGATTCAAGATATTTTCAAGGGCTTCGGAGGTCTGGGTCTACTGAGAGATAGAAGGGCTGGGGAAGTGAGGAAAAATATACCTCGGCTTCATTTGCTCCTGCTCTCCTCCATTTAAGGAACGGAGCTGTGGTCCCTTGGGGTCTGAGCAATCTTAAACAGATAAATATTTTCTCAGCTTTAAACGATAAGAGAATAGATTGAAATGGAAAGGAAGGTGGGGGTCTGTTTGCATACGGGGGTTAGCGAGAGGACATAATACATGCTTGCGGAGTGACGTCTTCATTGCTAAGCTTTTAAGCTGACATATGATGATTGACATTAGTAATTCCCAAGTCGCAGATTGACAGATATTTAAACGTAGTAACAGAAAAATGTGTTCGGAGTTTTACTTAAGACCCTAAATTTTACATGATTGAAAAGAGTGAATCTCATGAAAACATTGAGGTCACCAAAAAAAAAATATATATATCATCTTCGATGTGTTCATGAGATTCACTCTAATTTTCAGGAGATATAATATAAATATAAAACCAAAAGTATTGAATTTAGGGGTTGGATGCAGTGGTGTAAAGCTTGCCGCCACTGGACTCTAGAGCAGTGAAGACGTGTTCCCTGGAGTGACCAATCACGCTTCTCTGTCTAGCAATCCCATGGACTCTGGGTTTGGTGGTTGCCAGGAGAACAGTACTTGCCTGACTGCATTGTGCCAATTGGAAAGTTTGGTGGAGGAGGGATTATGGTGTGGGGTTGTTTTTCAGGGGTTGGGCTTGGCCCCTTAGTTCCAGTGAAAGGAACTCATAATGCTTCAGCATACCAAGACATTTTGGACAATTTCACGCTCCCAACTTTGTGGGAACAGTTTACAGATGGCCCCTTCCTGTACCAACATGACTGCACACCAGTGCACAAAGCAAGGTCCATAAAGACAAGGATGAGCGAATTTGGTGTGGAGGAACTTGACTGGGCTGCACAGAGTCCTGACCTCAACACGATAGAACACATTTGGGATGAATTTGAGTGGAGACTGTGAGCCAGGCCTTCTCGTCCAACATCAGTGCCTGACCTCCCAAATGTGCTTCTAGAAGAATGGTAAAAAATTCCCATAAACACACTTCTAAACCTTGTGGAAAGCCTTCCTAGAAGAGTTGAAGCTGTTACAGCTGCAAAGGGTGGGCCAACTCCATAATAACCCTACGGATTAAGAATGGGATCTCATTAAAGTTCATGTGCGTGTAAAGGCAGGTGTCCCAAAACTTTTGGCAATATAGTGTATATATCCTGAAAATGAATAATTAAAAATCACAATAATCCACAATTCTAAATATATACATTTAACACATTTATTTATATACATACACCAATTAAAGTTCACCCAAAAATGAAAATTATCCCTTACTTTACTCACCCTCAGGCCATCATAGGTGTATATGACATTCTTCTTTAAGACGAATACAATCAGAGTTATATTTAAAAATGTCCAAACATTATAATGGCAGTAAATGGCAGCCCAAATTTTAAAAGTGCATCCATCCATTATAAAAGCACTCCACACAGCTCTGGGGGTTAATAAAGGCCTTCTGAAGCGAATCGTTGGGTTTTTGTAAGAAAAATATCCATATTTAACACGTTATAATGTAAAATATCTAGCTTCTACTAGACCGCCTTCTGTATACAACTTATAAATATATTTTAATATAACTCAGATTGTACTCGTCTGAAAGAATAATGTCATATATACCTAGGATGGCCTGAGGGTGAGTAAAGTAAGGGATCATTTTAATTTTTGGGTGAACTATCCCTTTAAACATGGGAAAACAAATACTACAAATATGTTTTAATATGTAGAACTGATAATTGATTCAAAATCTTAAATGATCAACAAGACTGTGTGATAATGAATTAATTCTAAATATATCAGTATAAATACATACAATTATTTATTATTTCAATATAAAAACAAATGTATTTTATTTAAATATTATAACAAAAGCTGCAATAACATTTAAATTACCGTAAATTAAAAGTGTGCAATACTATGAATTGAATATGTATAGATTTGTATATACATTTAAAGGTGACAATCAATCAATTTTAAAATCTTAATTTACATGCTAAGACTATGAGAATTAATCAATCAATTATTTACAATTTACAAATAAATAAATAAATATATATGCATGATAAATATATGTAATGCATGATCTAAATGTATGTAAAATGTTACATAATATATGGATGTACATATTTTATTATTATTATAAAAAAATAGGGTTTGTTTCCTTTAAGAAAAACTTTCATCGTTTTTGATTTTGAGTCAAACATCACCTGGAAATGTTCTTGACAGTTTTTTTTTTTCAGATTCACCCAAAAGGGAAAAACATAAAACATTTACCACCAAAACCACCAATATCACATCTTGGCAAAGCTTCCTGTACCCTCCACTGCCTTCACGTTGTCGAGTCATGTTTGTGATAAAGCCTATTTTATTTTATCGGCAAACAGACACTTAATCTGACTTATAAACAAGTTCAGCGACACAGACTACTTTGTTGACATCTGGTGACAGATGAAAACCAGACTTTTGCTCCATTAAACACAATCCCGAGTGAAACGGCACATGAATTAAACCAAAGTCTGGTTTCGATATGCAGGACATGGCCTCGAATTAAGGATATTAAACATTTCAAATCGAAAAAATAAGCATCAACAGAGCAGACATACACAACCTGGCTTGCAAGGCAAAGACCAAATCAAAACTAATGTCATTTTTCCAGCAAGAGCAACTCGCTTTGTGTGCATTCGCCGTTAATTTGAAAAGTTTGGGGTACTTAATTAAAGTAGACGAGAGGGAAGCGTTGTGTTTATTGTTGAAGGCTTAGGTTAATGCAGTTCATCTACTGGCTGTTGGTCTTTTCCAGCCTCATTTTCTCCTCTTCCGAGTTTGTTCCTTTCAATGATAGAAAGGGCTTTCGGATGAACCCGAGAAAGTTTATGCATTTCGTTCTTCTTCTGTCTTTGGTTTATGGACGCTCCGATTATAACAGGATGTTTTAAGGGCTTTATTTTCCTGAGGATCACATTGTAATAATGTGAACAAGACAAATAAATCGGCTCTTAGCTTAGGCTGAATTACTGTTTATAGCTCAGGCAGGTTAAATCAAGATGCTTTTGCAATTTGTTATAAATTCTGTCGCTGGATTTGATAATCTGTACATTATAGTGTGACTGGTCGAAATTAAAACATCACCGATATAAACGAAGATCAGTTTGTTTGGCCTCAGGAAAGATTGGGCTTCTTAGATAGGTAAGATTAAACTTAAAAACAGTCTCAAAGCCAAAAATGGCATCTGTACCTCATTAATGCTTTTGAAAATGTATCTGTAATCTTACCAAAAGAAACTAAATTAGTTACTGCTAATACTAAAAGTATGTTTCGAAGTAAAAAGTAGTGATGCTAATAACTTAAAGGATTAGATCTCCCAATAATGTTATGTACTCTCCCTCTTGTCGTTTTTAAGCCCTAATTTTTTCAGCTGCAATTTTTTTTCCGGAGTTTTCTAATCAAATACGGTGACGGTTTGACACCATGATGTTTAGTCATTAGAGAACCAATGGCAGTTGCAAGTGCCATAGATGCCATATTTGATTTGAACCTAATTTCAAGTAGCTTCCACATCCGTTGCAGAACTATGTGAGATGCTAGTTGTAGTTTAATACTGTGGACAACACAATGCGGTGCCATTTAAAACAGCCGTACCGTCTGAATGGGTCCAGATGTGGAGAGACGGGGTTTGGCCGCAGCTTCTCTGGCCACCACCAGCTCCACTCGGTCTCTCTGTTGCTGGAGGAGAGCGAGGGCCTGCTGCTGCGTCACGCTCTGATCCAGAGGAATCCCGTTAATCGCAAGAATCTGATCGTTCTCCTGCAATCTTCCATCCCTGGAGATAAGAATTATCACAGTTTAACTTGCCAGTCAAAATATCCGTAATAAAAAACACACAAATATGTATTTATTATTTTACATTACCCAATTAATCTATAAAAACATTTAAAAATATTTATTTTCTAATGATGATTATTAATATTATTATTTGATTATTTTGATTATAACTTTGATTATTATCATCATCATCTCCAAATTATAACCATATTGTTATTATCTATTTAATTAAATGTATTTACTAAATAAACCAATAACATCAATATTTTTTATAATATTTTTATCCATTATCCAACTCATCCCATAAGAGAAAAAGTATATTATTATAATTTATTAACCAATTTACTATGCTTTTATGATTATTATTATTATTTTTATTATCATCATCAGCTCCATATTATTATCCATACTGTTATTATTTATTTTCTGCTATTATTATTTAGTTAATTCATTTATTGAATTAATTAAAATAAGTAAATAAATACATGTATTATCATGCTAATTCATTATTAGACACAATTTATTTTTCTCAACAAAACTAAAATTCATGCATTGCCTTTTGATCAAGCAGATGTTAAGAAGCATAAAGGAAGAATAAATTCAGTCAAGTATGTCCAAACTTTTGACTTCTAGCGTATATGATGAGCCTCAGAATACAACTCGATGCAAATGCAAAAAAGAGAAGCCTAAAAGAAAGTGATCTAAAAAGAGCAAAAAAGATATTTGAAGAAAATATGATGTATAAATAAAGCAGAGGAGTCTCACCTGTCTGCGACGCTCCCTGGTTGCACCTGTCTGACGAACACACCATGGCCGCCCACCCCCTCTGGACTCAGGCCCACCACACTGAAACCCAGGCCTCCAGATAATGGCTTCTGTAGGCTGATGAGCTCCATCCTCCGGCCCTGCATTAAACAGCCAAGAGACGCTTTAATACAGATGAGAATACACCATCCATACTAACTGCATAAACAACACAAAGCTGGAGCAAAACATAGTAGAAACTATCACTGCGACCAAAACGGTGTACTGTCTGAGTAGGTACTACATTGGAATTTTTATGTACTTTGACAACATTTTTAAACGTTTAAAAAGTATGTTCGATATAGTATGAATATGGGTAGTACGTATGAATTAACTAAATCCACCATGTTACTGTCACATGACCTAGCAGCGTCAGTTGTGTCGCTTCACCTCCATTCATAAATCCTCTCCCGTGACCTCACGGGATAGTAAAGTGTCCATTTACGCACTTCAGAATCTTCGCAGAAATAGTAGGTCATCAGGGAACTTTTCACCTAATGTTTTGCATACTACTTTTTTGGGGTACTGTTTTTCCGCATACTATACTAAGGAAATATTTGATTTTGATCACAGCATATTTTCAACAAAAACGATGCTTATGCAAAGAAAAAACACAAAAAGACATTGCTGCTGAATGTCTACCTTTGCTGCTGCATGCATCCATCTCTGAAGCTGCTCTGAAGGTGCGTTAGTTGAAGCTGTACCATTGGACACCACGGATCCCAGGCTACTGGACGGACGACTGGCACTGACGATCAACTGGCCCTTTCTGGAGAAACTGAACTCACTGCATGTGTCCGGAGGCAAGCTGTTTAACTGCAAAGCAGAGAGGACAAAGAAAATTCTAAAGCTACACAGAAAGCAAATTGCATAAATATAATAATAATATTTTCACAAGTACAAGTGTTATTATTATCCATTAAGTAAGTAAGGAAAGAAGTAAGGAAAGAAGTAAGGAAAGAAGTAAGGAAAGAAGTAAGGAAAGAAGTAAGGAAAGAAGTAAGGAAAGAAGTAAGGAAAGAAGTAAGGAAAGAAGTAAGGAAAGAAGTAAGGAAAGAAGTAAGGAAAGAAGTAAGGAAAGAAGTAAGGAAAGAAGTAAGGAAAGAAGTAAGGAAAGAAGTAAGGAAAGAAGTAAGGAAAGAAGGAAGGAAGGAAGGAAGAGGAAGGAAAGAGGAAGGAAAGAAGGAGAAAAGGAAGAGGAAGGAAGGAAGGAAGGAAGGAAGAGGAAGGAAGGAAGGAAGGAAGGAAGGAAGGAAGGAAGGAAGGAAGGAAGAGGAAGGAAGGAAGGAAGAGGAAGGAAGGAAGGAAGGAAGGAAGGAAGAGGAAGGAAGGAAGGAAGGAAGGAAGGAAGGAAGGAAGGAAGGAAGGAAGGAAGGAAGGAAGGAAGGAAGGAAGGAAGGAAGGAAGGAAGAGGAAGGAAGGAAGGAAGGAAGGAAGGAAGGAAGGAAGGAAGGAAGGAAGGAAGGAAGGAAGGAAGGAAGGAAGGAAGGAAGGAAGGAAGGAAGAGGAAGGAAGGAAGGAAGGAAGAGGAAGGAAGGAAGGAAGGAAGGAAGGAAGGAAGGAAGAGGAAGGAAGGAAGGAAGGAAGGAAGGAAGGAAGGAAGGAAGGAAGGAAGGAAGGAAGGAAGGAAGGAAGGAAGGAAGGAAGGAAGGAAGGAAGGAAGGAAGGAAGGAAGGAAGGAAGGAAGGAAGGAAGGAAGGAAGGAAGGAAGGAAGGAAGGAAGGAAGGAAGGAAGGAAGGAAGGAAGGAAGGAAGGAAGGAAGAGGAAGGAAGGAAGGAAGGAAGAGGAAGGAAGGAAGGAAGGAAGGAAGGAAGGAAGAGGAAGGAAGGAAGGAAGGAAGGAAGGAAGGAAGGAAGGAAGGAAGGAAGGAAGGAAGGAAGAGGAAGGAAGGAAGGAAGGAAGGAAGGAAGAGGAAGGAAGGAAGGAAGGAAGGAAGGAAGAGGAAGGAAGGAAGGAAGGAAGGAAGGAAGGAAGGAAGGAAGGAAGGAAGGAAGGAAGGAAGGAAGGAAGGAAGGAAGGAGAAAAAGGGAAAGGAAAGAGAAAGAGGAAGGAAGGAAGGAAGGAAGGAAAAGAAAGAGAAAAGAAAGAGAAAAAATAAATACAGATATTTCAAACATTTAAATGATTAATAATAATTATTATTATTTTTATTATTTTGTTTTATGGTTGAGTTGTAATAAATACTTAAATGTTTCAAAGGTAACACTATTTTACAGTGTCCTGTTACACGTTACATGTAGTTACTGTAGTCATAACTATAAATTATGCATAATTACACGCAACTAACCCTAAACCACACCCTCATCCTCATCCTAACCCTATAGTAAGTACATGTAGTTAATTATTATTACTCACTACTTAAATGTATAATTACATTGTAACACGGACACCTTCAAAAATATATATTTATATTTGGGATAACCATGTACTGTTCATCCCAAAGATAACAACCCGCAGAGGAGCAACCATGTCCTACAGGCAGAGGAAAGGAAGGAAAAAAATAAAAGGGGAAAAAAAAAAATCAATACATTCCTCTGCAGTATTCGCTAGTCCCCAACAGGTAATGTATTAATGACCTTTAGACTCTTACTGTGGGAACTTATCAGTCTTGTGCTTATTTAGTCCGGGCTGACAGAGCAGGTTCCAGCCTATTTCATCGATACATCTCGGACAAGGCAGTTACTCAAACTGAGACAGTAGATATTAAGGCTTGATAGAAACTCCGGCTGTTGCCCGCCTCGACATACTTGATAGGTTTTTCACCTGACGCATTCATAGGCGCACGTCTGACCTTCCTAGCACTTAGAATATGAAGGCGAGCTTCCGTTATTGCCATTATCTTAATTTGGTGTGCGGATTGTTTATTGTAAAGAGGTTTCTTGTGTCAATAAAAACTCAGACTGAATACAAATAGGGACGAGGGACTTTCAGCATGCCGAGTATGCGGTTAAGAAACAAATGGTCACCGGCCTGCATTTTGGGATGGAGGCATAATCAACCATGTTATTTGAGTCTGAATAAAAAATAATGTGATTTCTAGCCTGATTTGGCATTATGGATACACATATACTGTATACTGGATAACATACTGACATTTTATCTGACCTTGAAGATACTTTATCATTTTGATGAACTGAAACATGAGTACTGCATTTAACTTTCATCAATAATACTGATGGGAGTGGAAAGTTCTGCGGAGATCAATGCGCAAAATAAAGAACAAAGACGCAGCAGCTCATTTCCATAATGGCCAATAGAATCTACCAAGAGCAGGGCAAAATAGCATAGCATCGCAAACAAGCAGAGGCTTAGCAGACGGCATGTTCAGAAAACATTCCTGATAAGTGTGCGTTTACACGACAACAATATTCAAACAAATGGAAAAGTCCTTTGTGTTTTTGAAAGTTTTGCATACAGACAACAACGTTAACAATGCGATCACCATTCACACGGACCTGTCAAAACAACTAAGATGCTGTATTGTGCATGCCAGGCCAAAAGGTGGCGATATCACTTTGTAAAGAAACACTTCGCGCCTATAGACTGAATGCGTGAATGACATCACCGGTTTCACCAAATCGCGTTTTTGTAGTTTACACAGAGACGATAACGGTATAGCACTTTGAAACCCGTTTTATTATCCATTACAGTCGAAAACGCTGCCGTGTAAACGGTCCCTAAATTCACGCGAGTGGAAATGCTGTCCTCTACGGTGCCTCCTAGCAACTATCAGCAACATGTCAAGCGCAAAATGAGTTAAGATATTATTTTTTGCCATAGAAATAATGTTGCAAATCCCAGAACATTTACTATCGCAAACCTTAGTAAATCATTCTTATCCCATAAATTTTGAGTATAAAAGCGTCTGAACCCTAGTGTGCACCAAACAAGAGGACCGAGACCCCTGAAAAGACAGGTCTCGGTCTGCTTCCAAACAAACTCTGGTGCGGTTCGAATTAAATATGAAAGCAAAATGGACCAAAGAAATGTAAACGAACCAAAAACAGGAAGATGAGACCCTAAAAAGGAAAGAATGCTACCGCATACTTGTTTTTTCTCGTTATATTAGTGATGTTGGCCATCACAGCAGATCTTGGTTTGTGTGTGATGGATGGATTCCAGACTGTGTTTTGACTCCTTTACACATATCAAGATCTTCATGATTTCTCAGCTGGTCATAACACCATATGTAGGCTACGCACATACAACAAGCGCATTTAGCCCAGCACACAGCACTGTTTTTTTATGATGTACGGTAAGTTTCGTCTCAAAATAAACAGTAAGTCATAAAAGCTGATCAATCCGGTTGTGAGCGTATCCCTTTTCCTTTAGGTTCAGTATTAAAAATGGCAATCTGAATGCTAAGCGAACCAGGACTAGATGGGGTTTTTTGGGGTCTGGACCAAACGAACAAAGCAAACCGAACTACAAGTGTGAACACACCCTAAGTAAATCAATATCCTTCACAAAGTTCTCTTCAAAATAACGTATAAATGAAATAATGTTAAGTAAAATGAAATAGTCACTGGACATGCTGGTTTCGGCCTCATCACGGACTTCAGCCATGTCCTCATCTCATATAGAAAACGCCTGCGATACACAACTACCTGCTAATGCACTCACATTCGCAAAGTAGCCTTGCTGACAAGTTTGAGTAAAGGCAAAACACCAAAGATGTAGTACCTTCAACGCCCTGTGAATGGCACCTTGTTTTGTAGCAGAAAAAAATGCTGCAGAAAAAGTTAGGTGCCATGCAAAATGTAATTAATCGCATTACTCATTACAAACTAACTGGAGTAAAGATTATATATACTTATTCAAAAATGTAGTCAAGTAGAGAGTAAAAGTTGCTAATATCTTTGATACTCAGTAAAACTACAAAGTAGCCAAAAAGAAACATACAGTTACTAATTCTATTTAGACCCTGCCTCAAATGTCACACTTCATGTGCACTTGAGGTTCTGTGTCTGTTAAGTCCACAGGACTGTAGGGTGTCATTTGTCATATTAGGTTTCAGAAGGGTGCTTGCAAGTGCCCCCCTTTGCAGCCGATACGCGCCCTTGATGCACACTTTTGCTGAGCACACGAGCTCTGCGTCAGACTTCTACCCGACCATCCAAGTTGCGTAACGTCACGAAAGTGCAGACTCAGAGGAAGATTGCGAGGGCTTAGGGTTCCATTTGGGTCATATTTAAATGCCAAAAGAGGGTTTGTGCTTACACTAGCTATTAGTAAATCTGGCCCATAGTCATTAATAAGTAAAAACAACATGTTAAAGTCATTGCTAAATATTCAGATGCAAATAAACAAATAGTCTGTGGCCTTGGAGCTTACAGGAGGTGTGTCTTTGAAGGTTTATACGCTGATGTATTTTGTGCAAGACTGACCTGGTCTTTAAGCTGTTTGACGGAGTGCTGCAGGGTGAGGATGTGGCCGAACAAAGGGCTCTGCAGGGCTTCCCTCAGCGTGCCGAGCCTGTCGCTGTGGGTCCACTCTTCTCTCTGCACCAGCTTGGACTGCAGCCTTTCCAAGGCCTGGAGCACCTGCTGCCGCTCGGAAGCAGACACTGAGAATACACACACAGTCAAGATATTAACCATGCAAAGAAGGATTAAATACAGAACATGCTTGCGTGGATAAAAATTACAATTACTGATACCTGTCGGCAAGTTCTCATACATTGTCGTTCTCTTGATAGTTCAGTGCAGAGTGATCTGTGAAACGGATATTAGGACATTTTGAATCTTTTGATCTTAAATGTCCGTGTCTTTAGACACAAATATAATTATCATAATCAACTGAATGAATAAGACCGATCACTTGCGCGCTTAAAGTATTAATTCACTTTAAAAGAAAAAAAGATTTCAATAAATCATTATTCCATGATTTACTCACCCTCAAGACATCCGAGGTGGATATGACATTCTTCTTTTTGATGAACAAAATTTTTGTTAAAATAAATTTCCCAAAATATTTTTCAAGGCTTTATAATGGCAGTGAACGGGGCTCATGAGTTTGAAGCTCAAAAAAAGTGCATCCATCCATCATAAACCTACTCGACGCAGACAAATATCCATATTTAACACGTTATAAAGTAAAGTATCGAGCTTCTTCCAGACCGCCTTCCGTATTCAACTTACGCAGAAAGTGTAACGCCTCTCGCAGTTTTAAACACTTACGCTACATCCGATGTCATGCGCGCGGCCAGTTAGGCTTTTTCGTAAATTGAATACGAAAGTGGTCTTCAACTCCCCTGTCAGTACAAGTGGGAACTGTTTCGAAAGCGTGTGGGAAAACGGCAACCGGAATGAATCACCCACAGGGCTCGCAAAACGTCTTTATTCGAACAAACACAATGATTTCTCTCTCATCCACCCGCGATTGATTGGAATGTTATTTTTTATTACTTGGCCCGCCCAATCGGTGGATATAAGCACGAACCGTGCATCACACACACACACACACACACACACACACACACACACACACACACATACATTGCAGACAGCATGATCAAAACCTCCACGATTGCATTTTTCCTTCAAATAGCAAGTCAAGAGAGTGAACAAAGCACATCAAGAAAGGAATGTTATTTCACTATTTAAGATATTTAAGATAAATTTTGGTAGCCCGTCTGGAAAGCACATAGCCCCGGGTCGTTGGGCTTTGAGAGCCCTGGCCCATACATACTCAAGTCTGATCCCAAATTGCAATGAACCAACAACACCTCAAATAAAGGATTCTTCAGCCTTTGACAGTGTCCTAAGGTATGTTCAGTTAGACATGTACAAACAATAGATATCAAACAATCACATATAAAAAAAAACATTTTTACTCACATTAGTGTGTTGCTTCATTCATTCTGTAATCTCATCCTGTCTGCAAATTCAGTCTCTCGTTTACAAACAAATCCGTGGTGAAATGAAGGAACAAACGCGCAATCTCTTCCCCACATGAGCTGGATATTCATTAAAAAGAAAGTTCTTCCATGCATTCATAATAGAATCTCAATGAAGCTTACGTATGTTTATTGCTTAGAAGTTGGATCCGGTTTAGCTCTATGTAGGCCTATGTCATGTCAGGCACGAGTCGGTGGGCGGGGCTACAGAACAAGGAGTTGTTCATCTTATGTTTCACCACACAATGACGTCAAAGTGTGGCATATTCTGAGATTGGTTGTTTTCTGTGCCTGGTGTCAATAAAAGCTTTTCTTTGACTAAAAAGGAAGTTTTCCACTCTGAAACTATTCTTATATTACCATGAACTTTTACATATCAAAAGCTCAAGGGAAAGTTGATTTCTCAATTCATGACCCCTTTAAAAAGTGATATATATGGATATTTTTCTTACACAAACGCTTCACTTAAGAAGGCCTTTATTAACCCCCCGGAGCTGCGTGGAGTATGTTTATGATGGGTGGATGCACTTTTTTGAGCTTCAAACTCATGAGCCCCATTCAATACCATTATAAAGCTTGGAAACATCAGGATATTTATTAATATAACTTCAATTGTGTTCATCAGATGAAAAAAAGTAATATACACCTAGAATGTCTTGAGGGGGAGTAAATCATAGGGTCATAACTAATTCTTTAATCGCATCCAAAATAAAAGTTTGTAAATTATAGATACAGTCGTGGTCAAAATTGTTGGCACCCCTGGTAAATATGATCAAATATGGCTGTAAAAAATCTGCATTGTTTATCCTTCTGATCTTATATAAAAATAAAAATAAAAAAATAAAAAAATAAAAAAATCACAAAATTCTAACCTTTCATTGAAGTAAAAGAATTGAAAATGGGGGGTGAATCACATTATGAAATAAATGCTCTTCTCCAAAACATGTTGGCCACAATTGTTGGTACCCTTTTATTAAATACTTTTTGCAACCTCCTTTTCCCAAGATAACAGCTCTGAGTCTTCTCCTCTAATGCCGGATGAGTACATCTGACAAGAGATCACAGAACATTCCTCCATACAGAATCTCTCCAGATCCTTCAGATTCCCAGATCCATGTTGGTGCCTCTTCCCTTCAGTTCAGCCTCTCATTCTCTATAGGGTTCAGGTCAGGGGACTGGGATGGCCATGACAGAAGCTTAATTTTGTGTTCAAGGACACATTTGTGTGTTGATTTTGATGTTTGTTTTGGATCTTTGTCCTGATGGAAGATCCAACCACGGTCCATTATACGATTTCTAGCAGAGTCGATCAGGTTTAAATTTTTTATCTGTTGGTATTTGCTAGAATCCATTATACCATGTGTCTGAACAAGATGTCCAGGACCTCCAGCAAAAAAATAGCCCCTCAACGTTAAAGATCCAGCTGTATATTTAGTCGTTGGCATGGTGTACTTTTTATCCCTGTTTGCACCAAACCCTTCTGGTGGATTTGCTGCCAAAAAGCTCTTTTTACAGTTCATCTGACCACAGAACCAGGTCCCTTTTGAATATCCAGTCGTGTCTGACCACTGAATATGCTGGAGTTTGTTTCTGGATGAGCGAGGAGGATTTTTCTTGAATCTCTCCCAAACAACATATGGTGATATAGGGGTTTGTTTGATTTTTTTTAGGCTTTCTGACCCCAAGACTCAACTAATCTCTGCGATTCTCCATCTGTGATCCTCTGAGAGTCTTTGTCCACTCAAACTCCTCTCCTCGCTGTGCATTAGGACGAAATAAACACACGTCCTCTTCCAGGCAGATTCATAACATCTTTAGCTGATTGAAATTTCTTAATTATTGCCCTGATGGTGGAAATGGGGATTTTCAATGCTTTAGCTATTTTCCTACAGCCACTTTCTATTTTGTGAAGCTCAACAATCTTTTTCTGCACATCAGAACTATATTCTGAGGTTTTACTCATTGTGATGAATGATTAAGGGAATTTGGCCTGTGTGCTTCTTTATATTTATAATCTTGTAAAACAAGACATCATAGCTGAACAATTTCATGTTCCTTGTCACCCTGGTGTGCTAAAAATGTCAATATTAATGGGAATATACTTCAGAGATATTTTACTCATAAAATTTTTTAGGGGTGCCAACAATTGTGGCCGATGTGTTTTGGAGAAAAGCATTTATTTCATAATGTGATTTATCCCCCATTTTCAATTTCTTTTACTTTAATGAAAGGTTAGAATTTTGTGAATTTTTTAAATAAAAGATCAAAAGGATAAACAATGTAAATGTATTTCTTACAGCCATATTTGATCATATTTACCAGGGGTGCCAACAATTTTGACCACAACTGTATATAAATATGGGTGTGTGGGTGTAAATCATTTAGCATAACTAAAAAAATGCACATAAACTTCTGCAATTTACATTAATTTTATATATTTACATGTATCAATTTACATTCATAATTTTATATTTTAAATGTTGACTTCCATATTTTCACTTTCTATAAGTGGGATCCCTGCAATGGTTATAATTCAAAATGTATGCTGATATCATGTGCTTTTTTTAGTCAAAAATAAACCATGGCATTTTATTAATTTAAGACTCTATAACAATATCCTTCATTATCTCAGATAGCAGTTTCTGTTCAAGTGAGAAGCCATCAATGCAAAAGTGAGAGTATCTACTTACCTACAATGTCCATACAGTTGCTCTTGGGGTTAAATTAAATCTCTGTCGACTTGGACTCCCTCATAAAACACAGTACAACATTTCAAGTGTTGTTTAAGGCTCAGTTTGAGTCTGTTTTGTCTGTCCGTGTGTGTTTACACCTGCGCGAGCCTCACCTGAAACCAGGAAGTGCGTTATCATTCAAGTTTCCGTGAACTTTATTGAAGTTAAACACAATATAAGAACGAAACCATTATGTAACCGAAGGATACATAAGTGTTTAGATTTTTTACTATCTAATTAAAGCGTTATTTACATCGTGTCATATAATATAAATGATATAAACGGAATCAAACAGGTGCATAAGGGTAAAACACTGAGTCACCACTGAAATCAGTGCTGTAAAACTTCGTGACAGTCTAAATAAGACGTTACATAATCATTCTATCAATCGAAAAGTACTTTGTTTTAAAACAATAATCATAACCTGAAAATAATAAAATACAACATCATACACAAACGTGCTCCTGCTTCCCAATACAAAAACCCATTATGTGACACAGGCTAGCGCAGTTAGCCGGTTTTAAAGTTGATTATCAGCATTAAACACCGTGAATAAGTTTAACCGATACTTGGTTTTACGTGCAAACTTGATATACGGAACAATCCGGCTTTACTAAGTATAAGTATAAAGTTAAAGGCGTTAAATAAGAGAATTCTGAGAGACTTACGTGCTATGTACTCGGTGAATCTAGTGCACTGTTTCTTTAAGAGCCCCGGCAGTCACGTGACAATTCAACATGGCGTTGCACTGGAGGAGTTTGATGCGCTTTCGATCAGCAACACGGCCGCTGATCATCTTCACCTTCTGCCTGACTGTCATCCACAGCCTGGGGAATGATGCGGACAACTGTGATAAACTGCAGTTGGGACAATATCCTTTCAAAATCGCGCAAATATATTGGGATCGTTGAATTAGTAGCCTGCTAGCTAGCATTGTGGCTGTACTTGATGTTTGTTCATAATATAAATGTGCTAATTTAACATATAAGTCATTATTTTACATAGTTACGGTACAAATATTACGATTTGGCTTTTTGATTTGTGATTTAATAGTTGATAGAGTGATAGTTATATAGGTAATATGTCTTACATGGCAGCATATCTGTTTGCTCTGTTTAGACCTTTTGGAATATTTGAGATATTTATTTATTTTCAGTTTTTTTTTACATAAATGCGTAAATGAATAACATTCTATGTCTGTCTATTACTGTGAAGCTGCTTTGAAACTATCCGTATTGTGAGCACTATATAAATAAAGGTGACTTGAATATACTATTGTAAATCAGCATCACTAATATTGCTTTAAGATTAAAATACCATTTGATTCCACCTTAACAGTGCTTAGGTATCTGTGTAAAGAACCCAAAATAGATGATGCAACTCAAGAACCAGAAAACTGCAAGGACCGGTTGGCCTGGGGTGGGTTGACTTTTATATTTAAAATGCTTCTAAGTTCTTCTACATGTTATAATGAAATATTTATTTTACATAATTTATTGTAATGCGGTATATACATATGACTTTGATTTTAACAGTGTAGACTATAAATATAGTACAAGATAATATACTGTATAAACAATGTATAATACATATTTTGTTTTAATATTTTAATGTATTACATGTAATGTATAATCTGAAATTTATTATGCATAATTTATTGTAACATACATAATATATATAGATTATAAATATATTACAATATATAAACATAATGTATTATAAATATTTTATTATTTTTAATGTATTATGTGTCATGTATAATGTTATGTTTGAGTATATATTATTGATGTAAATATTCATTTGATAAATAATATATTAAAATATAATTGTATAAAGTAATATATAATGTATTATAAGTAACTTTTAATGTATATATATATATATATATATATATATATATATATATATATATATATATATATATATATATATATATATATATATATATATATATATAGTTTGGAATCAATCATTTTAATGTTTTTGAAAGAAGTCTCTTCTGCTCATCAAGTCTGAATTTACTAACTGTAATATTGTGAAATATTATTACAATTTAAATGAATGGTTTTCTATTTTAATATACTTTAAAATGTAATTTATTCCTGTGATGCAAAGCTGTATTTTCAGCATCATTACTCTAGTCTTCAGTGTCACATGATCCTTCTGAAATCATTCTAATATTAATGAAAAAAATTAATACTTTTATTCAGCAAGGATTTCAATTGATAAAAGTGATACTTATATTGTTAGAAAAGATTTCTATTTTAAATACATGCTGTTTTTTTTATTTATTTAAAAATATTAAGCAGCACAACTGTTTCCAACATTGATAATAAATCATCATATTAAATTATTTCTGAAGGATCATGTGACACTGAAGAATAGAGGAATGATGCTGAAAATTCAGCTTTGATCACAGAAATAAATTATATTTCAAAGTATATTCAAATAGAAAACCATTATTTTAAATTGTAATAATATTTCACAATATTACTGTTTTTTCAGTATTTTTGGTCTAATAAAATCAGGTTGTTTTTGACTTCTTTCAAAAACATAAAAAATAGTAATGTTTCCAAACTTTTGAACAGTATCTTTTATATAATTTTAATAATGTATAATATATACACATTCAAATATTATAATAATACTTATTATATCTATATATTTAAAAAGAAAATATTAGAATTAAAAAATAAATGGGTCTATAATGCCAGAATATGTACTACATGAGTGCTATATTAAATCAGTATGTGTTGTCATTGCAGTGGAATGCCTGCCTGCTCCAAACATCAGCTGTCGGCTGTCGAATGGAACACAGTTTAAATTCAGCGGGGAAGAGGTTGGGTTCAACAAAAGCGTCCCGTGCCGAAATGTGTGAGTCAAACTTGGCCTTACATTAAGTTTTTGTATAAAATGTACTTTTTTTTGTAAAGAATCTGTTAATATCTTTTGTTTTGTCTTACATTAGGAGTGGTTACTCATACAAAGTAGCTGTTGCTCTATCACTCTTCCTGGGATGGATTGGGGCGGATCGGTTCTACTTGGGATACCCGGCCTTGGGTAAGAAACTACTGTCTATACTGTTGGCTAAATCGAATTTGGTTAAATGTGTAGGTCACTAGGCCATGGATGCAGAAAAAAAAAATCACCCATTGCATTTACCCATCAATAACTTATGAAAATAGGGGTATGACTGTGCAGCAGAGCCAATATTTGTTTCTGTAACTATCTCAAAATTATTCGTAAATATATCTGTATTCATATAAAACCAAAAATGGACAGGGCTTTAACCAGACATTTTTGCATTTACTTGACAAAACCGTTATGTCTATGGTTTTAAATGTATAGTTTATCTTTGTTTCCCCTGGTAGTTATCAACAAATATTCCTTGTATAACTGATCAAATATTTTTTTTATTATGATTATAAAATGTATTCAAATATCTTTAGAGCCGATGGCCTCATAGATAGTGCTTCAAAATGGACTGTTGTGCTTTGGGTGACCCAAATTCGAGTCCCGACTCGGGGATCTTACTCGATTTAAATATCATCTAATTAGAACAATTATACTAAGAAAGTTGAACTCTATAAATAACTGATTAGAGAACAAGGAAGTTGAAAGAAAATATTCAGTCAGTGGTTGAAAATTGCAAGTTTTACTATGCATGCAAATGATAAAAACAGGCCTACATAGGCTAAATGCCATCTGCGAGAGAGAGCGATAAGGTTTATATAAGGTTTAAAACATATAAGGTTTAAAACATTTAAATAGACATGTGAAGTAGTCGAAAATGTGTATGATTCAGGATCTTACTTGATTATTACTCTTGACAGAGAGCTTTATGATAGACGGAAACCAGGATATTTGATTTGCGATGGTGCTGTGCGTATTTCATTCAATCATGTAGCTATCATACATACAGAAATATACATATCAAATAATAAAACATGTGTATGATGTAGCATTTTAGTGGATATTACTCTTGCCATCCTCTGATTCCTATTAGCGCTATTAGATTTGTGCTCAAATCAGTCATAAAGTTTACACTCAATCACTTCACACACTCATTATTGCGTATTGATTTTAGATGTTTTTGTATAATATCCCCTGGCTCGCCTGTTATCCAGCAAACACGAGGAATGACTGTGTCAGCCCAATATATTTTTTTATTATTCAGCAGTTATTCATTTTGAAGCCATTATCCGTGCTTTTCCGAATATTGTATTCAGCTTCGGGCACATCCCTACATGAAAATATCTTGTGCTAGTGCTGTAACACAAGGGACCTTTAGAACAGACAGAAACAGTCCGGGATGTTCTGCTGTTGACATCATCTCTTGCCTCCTTTCCAAGGACACACCTTTTCGCCAGATGTTCTCTGAGTAAGACTGATTTTCTTGCACCGATCTTGATATTTTTCTTGCACTGATATTAATTTGAAGAGGTAGACATAGACATGGTCAGAACTGACAAGGAAATCTGATTTGATACCACTAATAATAAGAATATGATATTTGTGGCCTGTAGCCAGTATGATCAAGGTTCGACCAATATGTGTTTTTTTTAAAGGCCGATCCTAGTAATGATGAAATCTGTAGACTAGGGTGGCAGAATCTTGAATTATCTTTTTTTTTTTCTACACAGTTTAATTATATATGTAGACACAATTACAGACTTAAAGGGGTACTTCAGCGCTGGGAAGATGAATCTGTATTTAAACTGGGTCATTAATGTAGTAGAAATGTGAAATTGTTTTTGAATTTGGTGCCTTCTAGACTGAGAAAACACAGAAAATGTATTTTTGTCTCATGGGGATGAAAGATAACAATTTCCAGAAAGCACTTCACTGTCCCACCGCGTTCATTTTCATAAAATCAGTTCAGTTCGAGACGCTACAATTAAAAACTGAACGTATCAGTTCAATATATAATGAGTGAGTCGACTGAGTGTCACGTCACGGCACAAACGCAGCAGGAGTCGGATTACATTCATCACATGAGCTGAGGTAATCGCGGGATTCGCGGCTGCGGCTGCATTCACAGCGCATGGTCTGCCGCATTTTCAGTTCATATCTTTGGAAGCTTAACATTCATAGGAATTCATCTGAAAAGTTAAAACACTCACTTTGTTCTCCACCGCTCCGTTTACATGAATCTCTGCAGCTCCGCGAGCCGAGTGCTGTGAGTGTGATGTTGAAAACATGAGGAAGTAGCGCCTCCTGCTGGCTGTAGTCTTTAGCCTCTGGCCAAAAACTTCTCCGACGATGCAAAATGACGATATTTGCGTCATCGGAGGAATTTTTCCAGAAATAAAATACATAATTCTCTCGTCTCAGGGTCATATGAGGGGGGAATGTACGATAATTTGAATATACTCCTGGGTTTCTACTGATACAAAGCTTAATGCTAATCGCCTTTAAGTAAGCACTTATTTTACTAAATATTTCTTCAAAATTCACTAAAAATGTAATCTGTTTCTGTGTTATTTTAGGATTATTTATTTACTGTATACTATTATAGTTTTTATTAATAATTTAAAGGGCACCTATTATGCGAAATTCACTTTTATAAGGTGTTTGAACATAAATGCGTGTTGGCAGTGTGTGTACACAACCACCCTATAATGGTAAAAATCCACCCACAACTTTTTTTTAAATTCCCATAAATCATAATCAGTGTCTCAGAGCAAGCCAGATTCCTGCAGTGTGATGTTACACTGCAACGGCCCCGCCCAAAAATGACACTGACATACTAGCACAGACCCCTCTCTCAGAGAGCTGTATCTGAGCTGTTCACAGTCCGCCATGTTTATCTCCTCCAGAGCATTAACAGCAGCATTCAAGTAAGAAATGTGTTCTTATTAAAGCTACTAAAGTTCAGTCAGTCAAGAGCAGTGAGTGAATTTCTGTTTATCTTCTGTTGTTTGATAGAGAACTGGTCTAGTTTAATAGACTACTCATGGATGTGCTGACATCCAGCTCTCTGTGCGCATGCGACAGGAGCCTGTGTGTGTGTTTAAGGTGAGAGCGTTAAGGCTTTAAAACGCAAGCAAATGATATTTCATGATGATGAAGAACTGCTATGTCACATGAATGTGTCCACGATAGAGATGATCATTAAAACAAACAGATATCATGTTTCAGTTTTCATTCGCGTGTTCACTGCTGTAAATGAGCTGTGAAGGAGATGTGTAGGCTCCGCCCTCTCGGGTGGGGAGCAGCAGCTCATTTGCATTAAAGGAGCCACGCACAGAACAGCTCATTTTTCTTCAACCCCAAAATTGCCATTTTCAAAATGGTATATTAAATGATAAGTTAGAATTTTTGATCTGAAACTTCACAGGCACACTCTGGGGACACCTGAGACTTATATTACATCTTGTAAAAAGGGGCATAATTGGTGCCCTTTAAATTAGCTTTTATACTTTTGCTTTTTTTTTTTTAGCAGTTTTTTTTTTTACTTAGTAATTAAAGTAGTAATTAAACTATTTTACTTAGTAAAAATATTATATTTAAAAATAAATATTTATATTTTATTTATTTCAATGAACAAACATGTTTTAATCTGTTTAGTAGACTTAGGAACTGACACTAGCAGGGCACAGTTATAAAATTAAAAATCCATTAGAATTTAGAAGTTTAGAATTAGAAGTCCAATAAATAATTACTACATTTATATTTAGGAAATTAAGTTTACAGGGGGGAAAAACTTAACTAAAGCATCTGGGCATAAATTTGGGGAGAATTTTAGGGGGGAAAGGTGTTTAATTGACATGAAATTAATGTCTACATACAAAAAATATATATTTTTAAGCAATATTAACTTTTGAATTTAGGGAGAAAGCTTGTTTCCTAGCCTGACAAGCCAGACCCACATCAAGATGTTGGGTCTGGGAACTCACCATTGGCAGGGCTCAATCCGAGGGGCGGGATAAACGGTTGTCTTTCAAATTCCCTCTGCATGCAATAGGATAGCGCTACAACCAACCAGAGCAACGGGAAGCGGAGCTAGATTAAACTTTCGCCATATCCGGTCATCAAAACTCCGAACACATCTTCCCTTCTTAAGAATGACTTCAGTGCCGTAACTTAACTCCAAGTCTTCCAGAGTCGCGGCCAAAGCCGATTCGAAAGACCGCCGTTCGCCAGCTTCTTTGTTTGCAAGTAGCGCACGGAACCTCTGCAACTCTGTGTCGTGATGTTAAACCCGCCCACCGACTCTATACACGATGTGATTGGCCTTAGCAGAGTTTGGTTTTTCTAGCTCGCCGGTCTACTGAGAGTTGCTAGACGACACTTGCGGCAAATTAGATTGCCGCTAGGGTGCGCTCTAGATTTCAAGGCTGTGTTTCCGGCACTGAATAAAAAAGGGTAATTGTAAGTTATTAAATTGTAAACTTACAATTCTGAGAAAAAGTATTTTATTTTTCCTCAGAATTGGATTTTATATGTCAGAAAAAAAGTCTTAAAAGGTAATTACGAATTTTATCTTATAATTGTAAGGGAAAAGTCAGAATTGCAATCTTTTTTTATCTCACAATTCTGACTATTTCTCGCAATTGTGTGGGGGAAAAAAGTCAGAATTATGAGAGAGTCGCAATTATCTTGAAAAACATATTATTCTATGGCGGAAACAAGCCTCAATCGACACGTGACCTGTGTTTTAACAAATTTTGTGGGAGTCTCTCCATCACATATGGACTAAAAGGCCACAAAATATTTGATTAAAGTTTGATTTTGATTAAAGACTGTTGGTTAAAGTGTTTTTGCCTTTCTAGACCACAAAATAAACCATCCCCCAACATATCTACGCCTATTTTGAAAATAAACGCTTTTAAGAAAAGGTACATGCTGTTCACAAGTAAGGCCAACTAGTATCAGTCCTTACAGAGTTGTAGATCACATGCTGCTTTTCAGAACATGTGAAAAAAAACATTAATTACCCTTTTTTGAGCACTTTGCTCTTTTGGTACCAACTGTTTTAACAAATGAATCTGCATGCAACAACTAATTAACTAAAACAGTTCTCTTTACCATCAGATCTCACGGTGTTCGCCTATCCCATGGTGCAATTATTGTTATCGCATGCAGATGAGTTCAAGTCGCACATCTAAATCCCAAGGTTAGGCAGGATACAGCGGGAAGCGCTGTCTTTCTGCCTCTCTCCACGTTTTAAGGACTTCCTGATCAATTAAGCACCTGCGTTAGGACAAAAGGGCCTGGTTGTTGAAGGTCCCCCTTGTTCCTGGCTTCTTTGTGCAAGGAGCGCCGGAGTTTGTGAAAGGCAGGCTCACACCGCGCTGGAGTCAGTTGTATAGACGTGTTCATTGAGAGCGTAATAGCCCAGCAGCTCTGGGGTCAGTCCAGACCAGGTGTGGCTCAAAGGAAGGCTTGGACTTGTTGAGAAGACATTCTGCAGGTGGCTTTTTTGATAGCCGTCCTGGAATCAACATGCCTAAACCCCTCAATGACCAATTATAAGTAATATTAGGGATGATTAGCAGCAATTATGTTTGAATCGCAGGATGGAAGGGGGTTTTTAATTGACTGCAGATCTCATGGGCTCCTGATGGATCATCCAAAGTAGACCTACTTAAATTTAAACCAAAATTGTTTATTTTGTGGCAATTATGCGTGGACATTATAATTTTTACCTTGGCTCATGAGTATTAAGTGACAGTCTTACCTTATTTGCTGGAAGACAGGTGAGTCTTTAATGCACAAAATTCTTCATGTGCTACACACCGATTTCAGTTCTATGAATTGGGTGATTATTATAATTTGACCTTAAAGCCTTGCACAGTAGTTTAAGACTTCTAAAACTGCCTGCTCTAATGCAAGAATGAAATAAAACATTTCCTTAGGTGCACGTTAAATAGCTTTGCCCTCAAAATTGTTTTTCTTTGTGGTCAAACAGAGAAGCCAGAGAGAAAGTGTTTTTGGACACAAAGCGGTTATGATAGGAAGCTTTTCAGTATGTTCTTGGTTAACGTGTGGATCACTCTTTGTTTATTCCCAGGCCTGCTGAAATTCTGCACAGTGGGGTTCTGTGGAATTGGAAGCTTAGTGGACTTCATGTTGATATCCATGCAGGTAAGAGATTTTAATTTCCAGGTTTTGGCCTATTTATACATGTTTACTTTTCCTTCTGCATTTTAATTATTTTATTCTCGTTACTAATGCCTAATTTAATAATTATCAGGGTTTTCATTTTTATTGGCTGGTTTTGTTGTTTTACACTGAGGGTAAAAAAAAAAAAAGTTGAGACCTAGTTGCTTCTAACAAAAACTTAAGACATGTATGGTTTATATTTGGAAAAGGATGGATGGATGGATGGATGGATGTGTGATAGATGAATGGATGTGGGATGGATGGATGTCGTGTGTGATGTAGGATAGATGGATGTGTGATGGATGTGTGATAGATGAATGTGTGATGGATGGATGGATGGATGTCGTGTGTGATGTAGGATAGATGGATGTGTGATGGATGTGTGATAGATGAATGTGTGATGGATGGATGGATGGATGCAGCCCTGACTATATGGTTTATATTTGAAAAAAATGAATATGTATGTGTTTATAGATGGATGAATGGATGTGACATTTGTGCCATTAATAAATATAGTCACTTTGGATAAAAGCTCTGCTAAACGACTACTAGCTTACATTGAGCATATTAGAGCAGTAACCAGGGGAGGCTCTTTACCCACAATCCTATAAATGAGCTGCAGACACAGAGACTCAGCACTGACTTGTACTTGAATGCTTGTGTTTGTATTCAGTGGCACCTGTGTCTCTCCTCCGGTGGCTCCAGCTCTGTGAAAGGAGCTAATGAGAGCGTCGTTTGTTTTCGCCTCCTCCTCCTCATGTCCCAAGCCGCACGCTCCCACGGGACTCCCCTAACCTCCATTAAAGGCCCCCTACACCTGACAAGAGAAAAAAAGCCGCTCCATTTGTCATCTTGTTAGGCCTAACCTCACCCTCTCCACTCTCATTAGGCCTCACAGGCCTGAATGAAGCTATACATGAGAGACGTTTGCTCACTGGTGCCACTTCCACATGCCACCGATGACAGATATTTATGGCAAGCTCTTATGCATGTTGAAGGATCGCTCCAGGGATAATTATTACACGTACTTTAGAAATCCTCCGGCTGCTTCGTCATATGTTGGAAATGTTTCCTGTTGCTAGTTAAAACAATTTTTTTGTTATATGTTCAGATGTGTCTGAACTACTAAACGCTGGGGGAACAATGACTTGATGTTTTCCGACAGGACAGGACAGCGTGTTACGATACCTTATTCGTCGTTCATCGGAACTTTTTGTCATTTATAAGCTTTAAAAGTTCTGGCCTTTCAATCTCTTTCAAATTTACTGACTACTATAAACATTGTGTGCCTCAAGTCCTCTGTACCTGGTTTGATTATTCGTAGTCACTTGCAAAACAATACCTGTCCATCCATTGACAATTTCATGCTCCTGCTGGTTTATCATGACTCCTTCAGTTGTTTTGTGTTCCCGCTCTTTCCTAGCCGCATTGGATAAATAAACCAAGCTTTTATTTTTTTAAATGGCCGTGGCGGCTTTGATTAACAGGGCCACTGCAGTGTTTATTGTTCTCTTAATGTCTTATTGAAGGCCCTAGGAGAGCAATGCTTTTAAGAAGTGCCTCTGGCAGCCAAAGCTGTCATGCGCTAACATTCTCAATTAGCTGTCGACTGTCGCGCCTCTTCGTTTTTAAATTGTGACACTTTTGATAAAGGGTATCCCCTTCCCCCGGGACCCCATTTGCTTTCTAAAACCCCATATTTTATACACCAAACTACCTTCGCTAAGAGCTGTGTCATTCGGGAAATGCATCTTTGAGAACTAATGAATAAACACCTGGGACATGTTACTGTTATTTATATTCATCGATATTCCCTCCTGCACCACATTTCGGCCTCTTGAAAGTAATGATGCAAGATTAATGGCACTGTGAAACCTTAGGTTTGAGAGTGGAGGAATCAAGCGAGTTTGATGGATCGGATGTTAATGGTATGAAGGAACATGAACGTGTGTGTTCGAGAAACTCGACCGAACTAGACAACTCTCGGCCGATACCATTGCGAGAGGAAATAGCTTGTATTGGGCCACTGCCAGATGAGCGCTAATCTCGATATGGTAGAACACAGTGACTGTGTTTGGTGGGGCTTTTCTCCCTCCACCAGATGTGTGTTCTCATTATCATCCTGTCCCAAAGCGGAGCGGAGCAGAGCCGGCAGGGCCAGGTGTTGGGCACGCACGCCTGCAGGAAGCCATTACACTGTCTTTGTGCGTCAATCCAAGCATGTTGCTCGTATAGAAGCTGATCTCAGAACTGGCACGGGCCCCAGTTTGGGCTCTAGGCTCATTCCTGAAACTCTGATCTGGGGACTGTCCTTCGGGACACTCCTCCTCACTAGGACTCCGAAAGCAACCTCAATTACAGCACTGCCTGGGGTTAAACTTAAATTGCTTCCAATTCGGCATTACTGTCTTATAATTCAATTGCACGAGCATGAGCCATCTGAGGAGGACGATAGACCCAACCAGCCCACCTGGTAATCATCATTGTGTAATGTGGAATCATGTAATTGTCTGGTGAAAGATTACATTGTTATGTAGGTCTCCCTACGCCGCTCTGACATTCAAGACTCGTTTTGTTTGCTCTGGCATAGATTGTGGGTCCATCAGATGGGTCGGATTACATTGTGGACTACTACGGGGCACGCCTCACCCGTCTTTCGATAACAAACGAGACCTACAGAAGAACGCAGCTCTCTCCGTGAAGACACCAGGTGAGGATCTCTTTGTCAAAGCTGTAAAAAACGTATCTAGGATTGGATAGGAGGGTTATGAACTTTGTCACAGCAGTGTTGAAAGAACAGAACAAGGGGCGTGTGGGTAAGTGGCATATTTTGAAAGTTCTTCAAAGACTTCTTAATAATGCGCTGAGTCAAGGTCAATGGTGATCTCGAGTGACCTCCTGAGGTATCAAAGCAAACTGGCAGACCAAGGACACCTTCAGCTGTGATCTAAGCCCTGTCCTCCGCCCCTCACTCTTCTGTTCCCCAAAAGGGGCTCCCTGCTCTAGGGAGAGAAAGCGATTAAATGTCAAACGTGCCGAGAGGACGTTGGGAAAACACGGTGAGGTCGTGAGATTGCATTTATTATGGCTGGCACCAGGGCTGCATCTGTTGAATTTTGTCCTGGTACCCCACACACACGTTTTAGCAGACATCCCCCATATCCAAAAGAAAATAGTGACCGTATTCTAGACGATTCCTTATATCTGTGTCTGTCCCCTATCAGTTTCTGTTTCCTGCCAGTTCGGTTCTCTGGTTAACATTAGCTGCAGCAGGGGTAATGGCGGTGACAGGGGCGTTATGTGGAATGGGACCCATGTGGAGACCATTACTTGCTCTCCTGTGTTTACATAGTTCCAGCATAAGCCTCAGAAGAGACAAGGTCTCAATCCCAAATCATTCATTTGCCACATCTCATGAAGCAAGTTTCATGAAGCAAGTCTAGTCTGAATGCAGAGGTATTTTCAGTGGAGAACAGTCACTGACTAGGTTTATCCATGTTTGACTTAAAACATATCAGGCCATCACCTCACACCATCATTCTTGCGATTGCCTTGCAGCCTGACCCTGACTAGTTGATTTAACATTAGATCTAGTGCTAAGACAAAACAGCCCAGAAGATCTTTAGAAGATCCCATGGTAGATCTAGATAAAGTACTCCAGATGTAGATTATCTAGGGTTAGTGTAGAATAAACCACCCAGATTATGATGATCTTCACCCAGATTTAGACAAACGTCCAGTCAAATGCAGTCCTTGTACACTGAAAATTGTATCTTTAAGGGTACAAAAGCTTGTCACTGGCAGTACACTTAAAGTTAATTTTTTACCCCTAAAATGTGCATATTAATTAATATGAACCCTTTAATTCTTAAATGCACACCTCAGGTCTTTCGTGTCTGGGACAAAAAAAATATGTAAAAAATGCCTGTTTTCCCAGTCGTTTTTTGTAAAACATTGTGTAGGATCGCTAACGACCCGAGGTGTGTAACCGTGTTAGTATATATTTTTTTCTGCACAATATTAATTTAATCTTTGATGACTGAATAAGTGCAATTCACTTTTATTCCACAAGGTGGCAATGTCTGAAACAACTGACTTTCACTGTCAGTTACCACAGACAGAAAACAAAAGAATAAGTATCATGAACAAAACTTGAAATGTCTCAGCGATTTACTGCAGATCAAGAACTGAATGCAATTCACTGTTACTTGATGGTGTGTCTGTTGAAGAAGCTGTCAGCGATCAAAATATTGATTTTGAAGATTTTGAAAATGATAGCTTTGAGAATGTTTGACATTGCGAATTTCAGCCAGATGTTGAATGTACTGGGAAATGAGCTCTGATGAGGACAATGATGATATGAAACATCTGCTCAAACTGAACCCTTCCAAGCTCCAAAAGGTAACAAAGTATGCTAGATTTTATTCTTCTGTAATTGTTACTCTAATATCAGGAGCGTTTTATTATATAAACGACAGGTAGAGATCATCTGTGTTAGATATAGATCCGGATCGCTAAAGACCCAAATGTGTAATAATGATTGGTGAAACATTTATGCATTTAAGAGTTAAGTACTACTATGAACCTTTCAGTTGCAAAAAAAAGGTACAAAGATGTCCCATTAAGAGTACTACCTCAGTTATAAGCTGTTGTACCTCAAAAGGTACAATTTTTGCAGATGTTTTCTGACAATGTACCGGCCATGAAAACCTCCAATAAATGTCCTAGATCCAGCAACTTAATCCTTTTTCTGTTTTTCTATGCTTCAACCTTATAAATGGGTTTCCCATGTTTACATCAGCTCTGGAATGAATCCAGAAGCCCAAATTATGTTCTTCTTTGTATAGGAAAAATGACACTGATCCATTTCAACATTGGAAACGTTCCCTGCCACATGTGTCTTCTTCTTCAGTGTGGGAAGAGACTGATTTATCCTCTGCTTGTGTTATCCTGGACCTGTTCCCAAACAGAGCTAACTCTTTCCATTCTGCTGTTTCAGGTGGATCCCAATGAGATGACCCACCAAATGTACAGGATCGTGTTATGTAAATGCCATCTTTTCTTTGGATATGCCTTTGCCGTTTCCAAACACAGAGACACATGGACATGCCAAACTACGCTCTGGGAAAGACTATAGTCCATGTCTCCTGGAGTTTGCAAATAAGGCTCATGTATGTGCAGAGCTGCATTGGTCCCACTGCTCAAGTTCTGCACGGAACCTTGCATAGCTGTTTTTTCCACTGGGCCACTCACGGCCTCTATCACTCTCTCTCCCATCAATCATCAATCTCTTTCTTTGAGTCATGCTGCTGGAATGTAGTCCATCATTTGTTTCTTTTCATTCTGTGCCCACACTAGCTTTACATCCTTGGACAATGTGTGATGTTATTTAAACACTGTAAATAAAGTTTTAATATCATTTTCTGTGCTGGCATGTTTTGTACTTTGCATTGTTAGTAGAGATGCAGCACTTATCAGTTTTCATATTGGAACCAGCCAATATTAGTGGAAATTATTTTGTCATTGGGCTGAATTGGTCGAATATTTGTAGGATTCAGACATTATTTGCAGTTTTGGGGGAAATTACTTTGAAAAGTAATGAATTACAATATTGCGTCACTCCCTTAAAAAGTAACTAATTGTGTTACTTAGTTACTTTTAGAAAGGCCCTTTCACACCAAAATTTAAACAATAGACCTCAGGCTGAAGGAAATACAAAATCACGCATGTAGAAGGCACAGCTCAAACAATCCAGCCACAAAAGCCATTCTGGATTGCAGGAGAAGAAAGTTTAACACTTGCTTCACCAATAAAATAAAACAATCTAGTCATTTTTGCTTTTGGTTTAACTGAATCATCGAAGGTCAGCAGCAAGTACATTGATCAATAAAGTTAGATTAAATGCATAAAACATTTATTGGAGGTTTGCGTAGTATTCAGATTTTGCATTTCTCTGATTTTATTCATTTTGAGGAATACTAAATCTTTTTTTGTGCAAGGAAGATTAGTATAAGCATTCTCACATTAGTCTAAATCTTCAAGCATCATGTTTACACACCTTTGCCATACTCCTGATTTTTCTCAACATTGGGACCAGAGAGCTGGGAAGAAAAAGTTACTTGCGTTACTTATTTGAAAAAATAACTCTAATATTTTGTTGTAAATTTAAAAGTAATGCATTACTTTACTAGTCACTAGAAAAAAGTAATCTGATTACATAACTCAAGTTACTTGTAATGCGTTACACCCAATTAGCATGTTTACATGCCTCTGCCTCTTTACTCGATTTTTCTCAACATGGGGGCGAGACTTTTTCAAAGTAACTTGAAAAATAATCTGATTACATTACTCACGTTACTTGTAATCTGTTACCCCTAACACTGTTTATTTGTATATGTTTTTATTTACTTTAGCGTCAGCAGCCATATTTGTATTGGCCATGTCATAAAAATAATATCCATATCGGTCAAAATAATATTTCATATTGGGTGGTTACAATTTTCAGGTGTCTTGTAAAAGTGGCCTGTCGTTATCCCTTCTGATCTTCAAACAATCTGTGTCAGACCAATGTCAAGTGCTCCTTCAATTTCACTTGAGTGCGTCAGCTTGTCTGCCCTGCCTCAGTCCGTCACATTGCCATTAATACGGTCTCCTGTAGAGGCTCTTCATCACGCTGAAGTGATTGCGGAGCAGGCCCGACTACGCCAATGTGTGTGCGCGCGCACGTGCGTATGAGCGTGCTTCCTTATGAACTGCAGTGTCCTTGCTACAACACGTACGACTCTGCTTGGATATGTAAAAACAGATTTAGCCCGTTCCCCAGCGTCCGGGATGACGGGTGACCAGTGCTGCTTTGGGACTCAGCCCAAGCTCTCCTGAGCCTGCTTTAGGCATCTCTATAAATCTCCATGAAACAATAGTCTGGACAGCAAGGATTCCTTCGGTTTTAAGATGTTCAGTCGCTTTGAAAAGCAATTGCTTGGTTCAGTTTGATGTATCATTCATGTGCGTAGCATTAACAGTGCGAGTAAAGCCCTGAAGTTTACTACTTGGGGTTAGGGATTTGAACTAATCCTTAACCACAAGAATCTGCAATAATAATAATGCACCGATAAGAGTTTGAATTTGTTTAGATTAGGTAAAGCATATCATACGGCTGTCATTGTTGTTAAATCTCTCCCTAAAAAGGAGAATAAGATAACTTTGATCTCAAACTTTTTAATATAAAAGACAAAAAAAAGCAATTAATGTGCAAGATGTTTTCCTAACCCCTCCTTTATTTGCCTCTTTTCTCTTCTCTCGAGGTCTTTTCTTGTTCTCCAGCAGTGCAGAGCTTATCAATAGACCAGCCGGATAAGAGACCAGAGATTTATAGTGCACTTCCCACAAGAGAGAGCAGCAGCTCTGGGACTGCACCCTCCCTTAGTGCGGAGGAGGCCATTCCTCATCCGGCCCTGGTGTTTTATAGGTGCAACCTCCATTTCTCCCTCTCCCGCTTTAGGGCCCTTTGAGATGAAGAAAAATTAAGAGGAGGAAACAGGCGTGGGGTGCTCCCTTTCATTTACCCTTCCAAAAACAACAAACTCCCAAAGGAACGGTGAAATAATCCTGCATTGCAGACCACATTGATTCCTTATGCGGCTGCATCAGGTGGGAAATGGGTCCATAATCACTTACTCCATCATTCATTTCCTATATGTTGATATAAGGATACAACGAGAATGTAAATGTAAAATGTGGCTGATGTAAATGTGCACTCTATATACATGCCTTACTTTGGAAAATAAGGTGATATTTGAATCATCCACAAAATTATAATTTACTCTTCGTAGAGTTAGCCCCTGTCCCCAATGGCTCATTCCATATGCACCACTGTGTGATCGTGAAGTCCACAAAGACCATAGGGTGTCCCAGGCCTGTCCAAATATCCACACTTGCGGTCTTGGCAACTTGAGAGCGCATGCACACAACATAAAGTGCGCAGGACTGTCCCAGTTCTTAAAAGCGCCAAAGCTTTTAATAAAGCCTTTGCGATTGATATTCGCCCTCATTGCACACTTTTGTCGTCAATGAAGCGAGCTCTGCAGCAGATTTCACCCGACAGTCAAAATGGCATTACGTCACTAAAGTGCAGACTTATAACAAGCCTGTGTGTGTGTTTAGGGTGCCATTTGGGACAGGGCCTTAATATACTATATCATTTTGGCTTGCTATATTTTACCTTATATTTTTATTTTAAAGTTAAATAAAGTGAAAAAGCAAGTACTAGTACAACACAAACAAGTTTCGTATTAGTCTAAATGGAAGGTTCTGAGGTCATTCAACGGCCCCAAAAGGTTTCTAGACACTTTAGGCACACTAAAAACAGTTAAAAATGAGACTAGTTGGTTAAATTGAATAATATATAATAATATATAATATATAATATTTTTAAGTGACTTCAGTGTCCAAATATGTTTTGAGGCCACTAGCCATGAGGTTGTGTGTTTGACATGATAGGAAGTAGACAGGTCCACAGCTGCAAAATCCCACAGTGAGAGCAACATCTCTGCTCCCTTCCCAGAATTCAACAGTTATGAAATGTGATCGCCCAAAACCCCTCTCTCTCTCTCTCTCTCTCTCTCTCTCTCTCTCTAAAAGTGTGGTGCATTGAAGTGCAGATGTAATCATGAATGAAGCGCTCATACACTCGTGATATTGACAAGCATTTCTGGTTGACACTGTGCCAAGCAAGCTGTCCTTGTCACTCTCGACAGCCTGTAAAGAAAATGATGAACAAATTCCTTCTGTAACGGCGCTCTGTTATACCGCCAATATCTGGCTTCCTTGATAAATGCTTTCTGATCAAAGCTTTGTATGCATTAATAATGAAGTCAATGGATACAAAAAAAATGTCAATGTTAAAAAGTTAATTTTTTTAAAATTAACTTTACATTTCACAAGAACACTAAGTGTATGCAATTGATATATTTTTCCTGTAATGTATACTTTATTTCTCATAATTGCAAATTTCTCACCAATACTGTTCTCAACTAAAAATTTCTCTCAAAATTGCTGAATTCTATCAGTTACTATTTTTTTTCTCACAATTGCAACACTCTCATAAATTCTACTTTTCCAGTAATTTCTACTTTATATTCCACACGTGCAATTATTTCTCTAATTCGTTTCCAGTTGACAGTTCCTTTATTTGACATAATTGTGAATTTATACTTTACATTTGTCACTTTATATCTCAGAATTCTGACTATTTTAAACTTTATCTCAAAATTTCATTCAATTGACACTTTTCTTTAGCCTGACAAGCCAGACTCACATCAAGATGTTGGGTCTGGGAACTCACCATTGGCAGGGCTCAATCCGAGGGGCGGGATAAACGGTTGTCTTTAAAATCCCTCTGCATGCAATAGGATAGCGCTACAACCAACCAGAGCAACGTGAAGCGGAGCTAGATTAAACTTTCGCCATATCCGGTCATCAAAACTCCGAACACATCTTCCCTTCTTAAGAATGACTTCAGTGCCGTTACTTAACTCCAAGTCTTCCAGAGTCGCGGCCAAAGCCGATTCGAAAGACCGCCGTTCGCCAGCTTCTTTGTTTGCAAGTAGCGCACGGAACCTCGGCAACTCTGTGTCATGATGTTAAACCCGCCCACCGACTCTATACACGATGTGATTGGCCTGATCAGAGTTTGGTTTTTCCAGCTCGCAGGTCTACTGAGAGTTGCTAGACGACACTCGCGGCAGTGTTGCCAAGTTGCCAAATTTCAGCACTGTTGCCATGGGCTGTTTTTCATGTCCGCGGGTTGAAGCGACCCCAATAATGTGATATTTAGCCCCTGGGAACCCAGCCAAAAAACCCAGATTTTACCCCCGGAAATTTTTTTATACTGGGGAACCCGCCGAAACACGATTGGGCTTGTTTTGGGCTAGTTTTGAGTAGCAATTAGGTGGGTTTTGTTTTGAAAACCTGCTAACCCTGACTCGTGGCATAGATTTGCTGCTGCTGCTGCTAGTGTGCGTCTAGATTTCTAGGCTAACTTTTCTTGTCATTTCTATTTTATTTCTCATAAATGCAACTTAATTGCAAATTTTCTCTCACAATTACATCTATATCTCCAAATTGCAACTACTGTACTTTTCGTACTGGATACTTTTTTTGTAATTTCTACAAAAGTTCTCGTAATTGTGAATTTATACCTAACATTTGTGACTTTACATAAATGCCACAAATGACTTCACTTCTTATTTTAAACTTTATCTCAAAATAAATGTTTTATTTTTTGCTCTAAAGGCGGCAACAGGAATCCAAGAAGAAAATGAAAAACATGAGGTGAAATTTCTCATGAGAGCAAAAGCAATCAGATAAAATGAGTTTCTTCTTCAACGGTGTCAAATTGCGCTCATAACCTCTTGCGTTACGGCGACATCTGCCTCATTTGGACGGTGTGATGGTGTCAAAACAGTCACAAAAATGGTTTATTGTGCAAAAACAAGTGCAGGTCACACACACTGACTGGTCAGATTCTCAATCGTCACTGTTTATGAAGTGTGTGTGTGACCTTCAATCCAAGCGTAGTCTTGTAAACTAATCTGCGTGTGTGTGTGTGTGTGTGTGTGTTTGGGTTAGCCAGCTTGAAACGAATCGAGTACCGTGCCGAGGCTCTCGACGCAGTCTATGACTCAGCAGAAAAGCAGTCAGTCATCGTCTCCTGTCACCCGCGCAGCCCCACTGCAATGAAGCTGTGGACGCAGCACGTCGGCGGGGAAGATTCATGGCGCTGGCGTACCGCGCCGTCTCACCTCAGAGTCAAACACCCCGGCTACGCGGGCAGGGCTCATCCTTGCTGACGGAGACGCCGTGGCAGAATAGAGAAATCTTTGTTCGCCAGCTGTCCCTGATTTTACAAACATTTTATACACCTCCCCCCACCTTTCCCCTTTTCTTCTAAAGTACATCCTGTTTTTTTGCAAAGTTCTTGGCTGGGAGATCCTGAGTCCGGCGCTCACTATAGCATTTCAGGGTCACGCGTCATGTGTGTTTAATCAAAATTCAATTACTGTGCCGCACCACGCTCCAAAACCCCACAGCCCAGGTTATGAAGTATGATGAAACAGGCCCCGGCCCTAATTGGTTCAGTATGAAGCCAATATCTCCCGAGCATGTTATGATAAATAGCTTCCTGTGCTGGAGGTATGTGAGTCCAGCGTCTCCTTCTTTCTCCTTTTCTATCTTTCCACACGTTTCTTAAATCACTCTGATCAGTCCGGTGGGATACAGGTCAAGGTCGTGGTGATTTTGGAGTCAGCCGTGTTGTGAGCGCTGCAGTGGTGCTGTCATGTCTCATTGCTGCACGATTTACATTCGGATTGCTTTAGAGTTTAGGCCATGATTGTATTACCTTTCAATGCTTATGAAAAAGCACTAAAAGTAGGGTTTTTTTGGGCACAGAACCAAGGTAGCATAAAAGAACCAAAGATTTCAGAGTACCATAGTATTACCATCAGATACCACTGCTGTATGGTACCGCAATACTACTTTTTCGATGGGGTCTTTTTTCACAGTAAAAAAAAAGTTGCTGGCTTAAATTTTTAAGTACAATAAACTTGGATGTTTAAGTAATTTCAACTTAAATTACATTAAACTTTAAAAAATGAGGGAAGGATCTGAAGGATCACGTGACACTGAAGACTGGAGTAATGATGCTGCAAATTCAGCATTTCATCACAGGAATAAATTACATATAAAATATATTTATAGAGACAATAATTATATAGAATTTTTATAATATTTCACAATATTGCTGTTTTTTACTGTATTTTTTTATAAAGCCTTGGTGAGCAGAAGAGACTACTTTCCAAAACATAAACATCTTAATCATTCCAAACTTTTGACTGCCATAATTTTTATATTTACATGCATTTACACACTATATTGCCAAAAGTTTTGGGACACCTGCCTTTACACGCACATGAACTTTAATGACATCGCATTCTTAATCCGTAGGGTTATTATGGAGTTGGCCCACCTTTTTTTTTAGCTATAACAGCTTCAACTCTTCTGGGAAGGTTTTCCACAAGGTTTAGGAGTGTGTTTATGGAAATGTTTGACCATTTGTGAGGTCAGGCACTGATGTTGGACGAGAAGGCCTGGCTCACAGTCTCCGCTCAAATTCATCCCAAACGTGTTCTTTCGTGTTGAGGTCAGGACTCTGTGTAGGCCAGTCAAGTACCTCCACACCAAATTCGCTCATCCATGTCTTTATGGACCTTGCTTTGTGCACTGGTGTGCAGTCATGTTGGAACAGGAAGGGCCATCCCCAAACTGTTCCCACAAAGAAGGGAACCTGAAATTGTCCAAAATGTCTTGGTATGCTGAAGCATTATGAGTTCCTTTCACTGGTACTAAGGAGCCAAGCCCAACCCCTGAAAAACAACCCCACACCATAATCCCCCCTCCACCAAACTTTACACTTGGCACAATGCAGTCAGGCAAGTACTGTTCTCCTGGCAACCACCAAACCCAGACTCGTCCATGGGATTGCTAGACAGAGAAGCGTGATTGGTCACTCCAGGGAACACGTCTTCACTGCTCTAGAGTCCAGTGGCAGCGAGCTTAACACCACTGCATCCGACGCTTTGATTTGCACTAGGTGATGTAAGGCTTGGATGCAGCTGCTCAGCCATGGAAGCCCATTCCGTGTAGCTCTATACGTACTGTTCTGGAGCTAATCTTAAGGCCACATGAAGTTTGGAGGTCTCTGTAGCTATTGACTGCAGAAAGTTTGTGATTTCTGCGCACTGTGTGCCTCAGCATGCGCTGACCCCACTCTTTACGTGGCCTTCCACTTCGTGGCTGAGTTGCTGTTGTTCCCAATTGCTTCCACTTTGTTATAATACCACTAACAGTTGACTGTGGAATATTTAGTAGTGAGGAAATTTCCCAAATGGACTTATTGCACATGTGGCAACCTATCACAGTACCACTCCTGAGAGCGACCCATTCTTTCACAAATGTTTGTAGAAGCGTCTGCATGCCTAGGTGCTTGATTTTTAAAAAATACACCTGTGACCGTGTAAATGATTAGAACACCTGAATTAAATGATTTGGAGGGGTGTCTCAATACTTTTGGCAATATAGTATGTGTGTGTGTATGTGTGTGTGTATATTTTTTGTAAGAATTAGCAGCTTCTAACATTTATTTCAAACTAAACTGTGATGTGAATGCAATCTGATATTCAGAGTAATCTACTTACCCAAGATGAATATCCTGAGACCTCATCCAGACTACATTGGTCATCCCAAAAGTCAATATGAAAGCAAAAACGAGCCTATTTATTTTCTTAATTCAGTTCCTGCTCTTATTGTGTATGATTCATCAGTGCACGTTATTCTAGAGAGAAAAATGTTTGTCTTTGTGATCTTTTATCAAAGTGTAATCAATGTCATGTGACAAATCACTCTATGTCCACAGGAAAAAGCCATTGTGACAATGCTGATTGGCTGATGGAACCACAAGAACACACACAGCAGTCTCGCTTATATATTTTTTTCCTAAATATACCTTCATTCAGATTATGAAAGTTAAAAGGTTTCATGAAGGCTTTAAACCTTTGAATAACTTAACGTTAATATATTTTTTATTGAAATGCAATGTTGTCGTCACAAGCGTGTTAGTGAAAGTGACGCCCACTCGCTGTGATATTGGCAAAGGAAGACCTTCTTTCACAAGCACACACTGCCGCCCCACCTCCACTATCCCAGCATGCCCACCCAGGTTACACAAGCCCATGAAATTACAGTTGTGTCGCTTGGAACCGAAAGTGTCAAGAGGAATTAATGATAAGGTGACAGGCTTCACGAAATGGTGATTGAGAAATAAATAAATATCGAGGCCAGACCTTCCAACCCCCCTCCTCTAATCCTTTATTTTAATTTTCACGTTTGGCGCTGGCGTGTCACCCGATAAGCCTGTCCAATATTCTCACGCTGGCTCAGCCGTGAGTTTCTCAGCTGATGCTCTGCTTCCCTGCCAGGATGGACGGGCACCGCCTGGCATTTGGAGAGCTTGTGTGTTCCAGAAGGTTTGAGTGTGTGTTTGTGTGTGTGTGTGTGTGTGTGTGTGTGTGTGTGTGTGTGTGTGTGTGTGTGTATGTGTGTGTGTGTGTGTGTGTGTGTGTGTGTGTGTGTGTGTATGTGTGTATGTGTGTGTGTGTGTGTGTGTGTGTGTGTGTGTGTGTGTGTGTGTGTGTGTATGTGTGTGTGTGTGTGTGTGTGTGTGTGTGTGTGTGTGTGTGTGTGTGTGTGTGTGTGTGTGTCACACTTTTTTTATCTTAAAAATGTATTAGAAAAGACTGAGATTAAAATAAACTAAAATTGATAAATGCTAGCTAGAAGTATTGTTCATTGTTAGTTTATGTTAACTATTGTAGTTAAATAATGTTAACAAATGAAACCTTATTGTAAAGCATTACCAATTTATTTAACGATTCCTTAGTAAAAATGGCAAAACGTTTGTGTTGGGGTTAGCTTGACTGGTCACTATTTATTTTAGTTTTAATTATCACTAGTTTTTTTTCTTTCTTTTTTTCTGTTTTCAATTCACTTCCTGCAGCCTGACAAATATAATTTTTTAATTATAATAATATTAAATATTATAATTATCATAAAACATTTATATTTATTTATTTTAATTTTATATTTTATATTATTTTATATTTATTTATGTCATTTTTGTTTTAATTAATTGTATTATTTGTATTATTATAGTACTATTTTAAAAATATTTAAATAAAGTATTATACAACAATTAGAACACTAAAAATCTTAAAATAAAAAGTTTGTGTGAGGGTTAGATTTAATTTTATAATATATTAATATATTTAGGTTTTGCATTTTAATGACCTTTTTACTTGTAGAGATCCACTAAAGTAGTTACAAATATTTGTTTGAGAATTAAATTATTTAAATATAATACTAATAATATTTAATCTTTTTCAATTTTATATTTTGTAATATTTATATTTTATTTTTTTATATTTGTAAAATTATTATTTTTTAAATATTCTAAATGAAGTTGAGTAAACACTTATTTTAGATTTAAATATATATACATATTTTAAAATGTTATATTTGCAATGTTATTTTATTTTTTAATATTGGTAAAATTATTATTTAAAAAAAATCATATATGAAGTTGACACTGAAACACTTAATTAAAAAAATATTTAAATAAAATATGCAATATTTAGAAAATTAAAAAAGAAAAAAGGTTTAAATTATCTATTTTCTTCTGGCAATTCACTATTAAATATTTACTTGTAATATTGATATTTTACTTTAATTATATTTTGTTGATATATTTAAAAATATTTTGTAATTATTATATTACTCTTCTGAAAATATTATAAATACATTTTAATTATAAATGTAATATTTTTCATAATTATTATACTAATATTTTAAACTATAATTCTTTTTTTAAATATTCAATGTGCTCTTTTGACTTATGCATTATAAATGCCATAGGAAACACCCTATACCATACTCTCTTACAAGTGCAAAAAATATAAATATCGACTCATTTATTGTGTAAAATTGTGTTATGGTGACAGCGCAGCTCACTGACTGCTGTCATTGTGGCGATATGTCATGTGAACTGCCGTATCTTCGCTGTACGGTCTCAGAATAATGTCTGAGCATAATCAGCCGTACAGCCATAACCGTAATGGCTCAGCACGAGGACCCCGTGCACGCACACAGAGAAAGCCCACATGTAAGACCCTGATTCAACTCAACGAGAAAAGAGTCTTATCTGGCTGTTGGATGTAATCCGCTCCGTGTCTGCCAATCCACTTAAAACAGGGCAGTCTGCGTGAAATGAACAGCACCTGTTCAGCAACACCTCTTCCTCTCGCTGCCCAGCCAGTCAGTGAGTTTCTGCAGGTTTCAAGTTTGTATACGTGTGGTTTGCACCTCTCTAATCTCTCTCAGATATCCGTCCTCATGGATGCAACGCACACTGAGGCCCGTGAGTCACTATCCTGGATCATTGCAAACACTAATGATTTGTGCATTACAGCATTTGGCATCCATCTGATGAAATGCAATGAAGAGACAAGAAACAATGAGTAAGGCTGAAAAGATGTGAATGGCCCCTGTTAATAAGATAAATGCTGAAAAGTGTCCCGGGGATCACAGTAGGCTCATTGCGAAGATCGCTTGGCCGGTGAAGAGGCGTTAAACACAGGTTTGTGCGCGTCCAACAAAGCTATCAGGAACAGTTGGAGGCCACTCATAAACCAGTTCACTTTTATTATAGGCTCAGGAAATGATAGAGTTTAGTTGTTTCGGTTCATGAGATTTGTTAATGAGAAAAGCAGAGTTTTCTGAATAGTTCCTGTTAAGTCAAAAGGGCCCACAAATGTCTTTCTATGATATTCTGGCCTCTAAATATGGCTCAGTTTCTGTCTTTCAGTGTAAATCTTGGGGATTGTCATCAATTTTACTGTCTGCCAGACAAAGAATCGTAAGTCTGAATGCTTAGAAAAGGGAAAAAAAGATACATTTTGCATTTCAAAAAGTGAAGGAAAAAACTGCTCACTAACAGAAATGCTTTCCAGTATCTTATTGAAAACATATTCAATGTTAATAAATCAGTGCTTGCCAAACACAAGTTACTTCCTTTTTTCACTTTTACGAAAAAGTAATTTCTTTATAGTATTTTTGTCAACTCTGTTACAGTCAAATTAGGCAAAGTGTAGAAATAACATTGGTAACAGAGTTTGACGGTAACAGATTTGACCATTTTTGCCAAAAACTCCATTGCTAGCATAAATGCTAAGAGCACATGACGCTAATGAAATCATGATTAACAGACTTTTAAACATCCCACTGTGTGATCGTGTTAAATTATGTTTACCTTTTGATATTGTGGTAACAATTTTTACGTTTTACAGAATAAGAACTTTTTAGATTAAAATATTTTCTCAGAGAGAGCACACACACCTTCCAGTGCTTCAGATCTTATCAGTGAGGGAAAGTGACATCATTTCCTGTATCTTACAGTTGTGGGATAAAAAGTTTAAAGGCAAAGTATGACGCGGTAACAGAGTTGACGCAAGATTGATGGAAACACATTTTTTTAAGATAAAAGTTATTTTGAAACAAATAATGTTGTAGAATTAGAAAAATACTATATAGGACTTTTATAAATAAAATAAATAGGCCTATTACCCAAAGAAAAATGTAATACAATTTTTTGATTACACGAAACATGATGGAAAAAAATACACTGACTAGTTCGGACAAGAAGAAATCATGATTTTCAGCTATATATAACACTTTTTACAGAAAATATTATATTTTTATGGCCTGTAACATCTTGTGCTCCAGTAACATTATTACAATAATTACAAATATATATATATATATATATTCATAATTTACTGTTATTACTTTAGTATGCGCCATGGCCAATATGGCGAATAAGCCCTACCTTCTTTTTCTTTTTTTATTGCTATAACAGCATTGTCATAAGATGCTTGAGCAGAATGAAATACTGCTCTTCATTTGCCCTATAGGAGGCGGTGTTTCTACACTTTGTCAAAAGTAAGAGGGCTCTTGGCCTCAGTCCTGCTTTGTTCCAGCGTCCCGTCGTATGTCACCCAAAAGGGATTTATGGAGCGCTGTGAGGAAGACAAGTCCAATATATGAGACACCTCATATAACAACATCCTCCATTTGAACAATTAAGGGCACAATGGCAAAAGCTTACAGACTAAAAAGGATGCACTTGGTATACGACAAGCACGCTCACACACGCTGCCACTATCTCCAACTGGAATGATACTGCACAAAAGCGCCAAACACTGACTCTATTGACTGCTCATCGGTGGCGTAACTCAATCGGGGTAAGAATGCAAACGGGCGGTGGGATGGGGGCGAGATATGGAGAGACGGCTAGGGCTCTCATTTGTCAGGCCGCAGTGCATCAGTGGAGCGTGAACAGCACACACAAACCATGAGGGCTCGGCCCCGACACCCTGCACCCGCTGTCAGGGTGCCGTCACAGTCCCGGCCCCAGGCATGGGGGAGGTTAAGAGCCAAGGCCACTGGGAGAGTTAATGATGCCTGACCGGAGGGACACGCACACACACACACACACCTGCTTGGTGTCCTCCACCGCTATGCGTCGCTCCCTCAGATAGGAAGATCCTGTTCGGAAGACTGCTGATGTGGACTGTGCTGAGTTTTGGGATTTTGCTGCAATGTCTCAGGTTTTGTTCACTGAGAGGGATCCGTGAGACTGCAAAAAAAAAAAACAGTAAGAGATGACAGGAAGTTTAGCAGACAGCTGAAATCAACTGAAGTTCGTAATGTGGCAGAAGCAAAACTTGCTGATTTTTCGGACTTGCATACTACTACTATTCCTGCCATAGAAAGATATGGTAAGAGTAGTATGCTAGTATGCAGTTCCAAATTCAGCAACGGTTAATATTGGAGCTTGTTGGAATTTCACAATTGTGTGACTTTTTCCTTGCAATAGTGAGATTGTCACAATTTGACTTTTTTCAAGATATAAACTCACAATTGCGAGGAAAAAAACGTCTAAAGTTTGAGATTAAAAAAGATGCAATTAACTTTTTTATTACGTGGCGGAAATAACCTTCCATAATGATAATAAAAAAGAATATGAAATATTCAAAAATGTGAATACAATGATTCTTATGATCAAACTACTGTGCAATACACTGTAGGCTTTTGTGAAGTAACAAAATAAAATTACTAACAATTTGTTTGAACAAAAGACATAATTCAGGCTCGATGCATGAGCACAATTTCTATCAGAGACTTTATATATAGGAAGGCGGTGCACTCATGAATGGGAGAAAGCGCAACGGCCAATATGGCGAATAAGCCCCACCTTCTAAACCAAAAGATTCAATCGTTGATTAGTAAAGTCTTCGTGTAACTGCAGCTGTCGTTAAAAGCTATTCCATTTGCTATTCACAACCCACCTAATCACGGCTAAAACTAGCCCAATCGCATTTTGTTGTGTAAAAAATCTACGTCCTTGGGATTGCTTCAACCCGAGGACTAGAAAAAAGAACCCGCAGTAACAGTGTAAAAGGGCGGCAGTGGCTCAGTGGTTCATGTGGGTTGTCTACAAACCGGAAGGTTGGTGGTTGTGTGTTCCAGAAGACCAAACCCCAAGGTGGATGGTCCCAGTATCATAAACCCTGCCCTCTCCATATACTCGAATGGGACGTGAGACTAAATCAAATTACACTTCAAATCATTTTTCCCCGAAGATAGTTTCTGTCATTTTAGGTAGTTTTTAATCACACTGATGTAAGTTCAAGTGTTCGTTTTTAAAAAAAATTAAGTTTGGTTTTAGTTAGTATTTTGATGCTATAAAAACGGGAGTGTAACGTCATGATTGACAGCTTCTCTAAGCAATGTATTCACTGAGGCACCAACAGACTTTTTCCGGGATTTTCGGGAGGAGATTAGAGCTTTAACTTTGATTTCTACATTTCCATAACTGTTTATTTCACACCGACATAATGAGTTGTTCTGCAGTAAAATGTACTAACCGATTCTGCGGGAGTGTGGGCGGACCTTGATACCCCAGCTCCACTTCACGCTCACTACTGCGTAGACTCAGGACCTAAATAAGCGCAAGATGTCAGCGCCATATTGGGACATTGGGGGTTTCTACAATGGAAGAGAGTGAGGTCTTTTTATACAGTCTGTGTGCATGACATTAAAGTACCGCAAGAGCGATCGGAAGCATACAGAGCTTTATTTACGGTTAATACGACATGGTGTGAACGCAGCATAAATCAAGACATTTTAAGCAGTTTTATAGTCTGAGATTGAAGTAAATACTCAAATTTTGCAACCCCTAAAAAATCTTTATAGAAACACAGTTTACACAGAAACATTATAAGCCTGAAATGCACTAAACACGCGTCAACTGACCTGATGTCAGTGATCTAGAATGCGTCAAATGATTGACAGGCAGAGAACGTTTCTGATGGGCTCGTTTTCTGACAGGATTTTTTTTAAATGACAGCAATGCTGTCTATATTACTGAAGCAAGCTATCTGTTAGCATTCTCCTTCATCTCAATAGGAGTTTCTCGCCTATACATCTAACATCCATATAATACACAACTACTCTGAAATGGAGACAGATGTTTTTCACGACTGTTTCGTTACATTATCAATCATGCTAACATGCCAAACCTTGGTCTACAGTGAGACCTATTTCTGTTATATCTCAGGCATATTTTACTTGATATCCTTTAATCTAGCTCAAGATATAGCATATTAGTAGACCTTCAGATGAACGGACAGAGAGATGTCTCTTCTGCTGTGTTTACAGTGGACTGGAATCAGGTTTGATCCAGGCTGACCGCAGCAGGGATCCTTTCTCACTAGAATATCACCCAATGTGGACAGAATTACCGGCCAGCTGGGTTGGGGTTTTAAAAGCATGCGTAAATATACAGTGCTTCAGTGAAATTGACGTTGTGTGGGTCATCCACCTATAAATCAAGGCAAACACACATACACAAACCACCAGATGCTGGACTGCGGTGGCTCACGCTGGTGTGAGTTTTTTTAGGGATTCTGTTGTGAGTAAATACAGAAGGGTTCAGTTGTCCAACATAAGCATGACATGTTCAATTAAACAGTAAAAACATTTCACTATGAATTGCTTTGGAAAGTAATTACTAAAAAGCAAATACAGGTTTTTAAAGTTGGCATGAGACTAAAGTTGCCATAAGCTTTTCTACCCTATTGCGATGTATATCCAAGTAAACGGCTTCTCGAACAAGAAACAATGTAGGGCGAAACTTGATTTGCCCCTTTGGGAATTGATTGGATGGTTGGATGATTGTGGTTTGCTATTGGTCGATCTCATGTGAGTGACAGGTTGTCCCGCCCTCTTGCCAGTAAACACATTCTCACAGAATAAAAGAGATGTTGTTGCAAATATATCATCAATTAATTTTTTTTTTTTTTAAATGTCCACAAACATATCATTTAGATTAAATATTGCAATATTCCACACATTTTTATGACTTTAAGCAGTGGTCACCAATGTTTGGCGAATTCTGCAGCTAGTCATTTCAATAGGAATTCATACAATCTGGATGGAATATTTCCCCAGGCCTTTTTTACAAGTTGCTCACGCATTAGGAAGCTGTGCCTTCTGAGTTGTGCTTCATACATCGCTACACTATTGACAAAAACAAAGGACCATTTTGCCTGTAAAATTTCACCAAAATATTAATAATATGACCACACATTTATAATGAATTGCTGTGTTGATCCATAACACAGACGCTAAAACGTTGGCGTAAACTACCATATATATTACCATCACCAATGGGTTTACATAAGGACACTTCGAAGGCACTTTTCAGCATGTCGACTTACAGATGTATTTTGTTACGTGCCAAAAGCAAGCATGAGACAGAATAATAATCACTGAAAGGTTCCAGCCGAGGCCATGCCTCAAATATAAACTTCACGCAAATAACCGACCACATTATTCACCAAACGCACAGCACATGGAGAACTGAGTGAGATCATGTTTCCCCGAAGTCCGTTCGCTGGGCCTCGGCACCTGCCAGCATTCACACTTTCCCCTTTCTCCCCATCCCAGCACCATTAAGCAATGGGAAGCCATTGATTGTCGCCCCGGTTCTAAAACACTGGTGGCAATTAAAGGGTCTCATGCTGCGTCCATGCCTTAGGCGACTCATTGCCATTCAGTGTCCAGCAGGACCATCAGACCCCGGTGTGACCAATACTTCTCTCCTCATGACCAACTCTTTGATTAATGCTAATTTCTCAGTGGACGGCAGGGCTGTAATCCCGCTCGCTAATTACCCTCTCGTTATGGGGCCAGGCGTGGTTCGGGCCCTCCATCACCCTGGGCTTTGTTACCTCCGCTTTAGCTGTGGCCAGGGAGGTGTGGATGCCTCCATGCCCATTCATGCATCACATTAGTGGGCTGGACTCGATACTGGACTCCTCTGAGGGGTATTATTCAAGTAATGTGTGATACACTGACCAGAAACTGGGTAATTTATCCAATGAGGGACTTTCAAAAGCCAGCCATTTGGCAAAGGGGTATGGTAGCAGGTCTATGAGATATAAACCATAGTATTTATAAATGTGCATTTGATCTACATGCAATCTACATTCCACTAGTCATTGTTATATTAAATAAACCCCTAATGCGAATGGAAGATACATTTAAAAAAATATATATCGATTTGAGTTTGAAGTGTCACCTGAGAACCATTGAGATAAAAGTTTGGTTCTGCTAACACGCGTACGCATTGATTTACGGTGAAAGAGTGACTCCTGACCTGACGCATGACATACTGACAACTTCGGAAGCACAGAGGATAGAGCAAAACACCGGTCACAAATTAGAAGCCCAATTTAAAGAGGAATGACTTATATTTCGATATAAGAGTAGAGGAGCTTGAGTTTGTTGCCTAGCCCTATTTGTTTAAATTGCAAGAGCTTTGGCTACTCCTATATCGCGTCAGGTGTTACTCTTTTGGTGACTAAGTTGAGTTGCCTAGGCTGTCTGCTGGAAGCTAGTTATATTAGTTTTTAAAGTTTTAAATATGGATTTTTTTTTCATACACAAACGCATCACTTCACTTCAGAAACCTTTATTAACCCCCCGGGGCCGTGTAGAGTACTTTTATGATGGATGGATGCACTTTTTTCGGGCTTCAAAAACTCGTTCCCCATCCATTGCCATTATAAAGCTTGGAGGAGCCAGGACATTTATTAATATAATTCTGATTGTATTCATCTGAAAGAAGAATGTCATTTACACCTAGGATGACTTGAGGGCGAGTAAATCATGGGGTAGTTTTCATTTTTGGGTGAACTATCCCTTTAAGAACGTTTATATTTAGTGCAGTTCAGTGTGATTCTTCAAGGAATGACTCTAATGAGTCTGTTCTTCTTAGTGAATCAAACATCTACAGCAACTAACAGTGAGATTGAAATCTGACTGGTTTTTAATATGGATATTATTCATTTAGTCAGCAGAGTATTTTGTAAATATTAATGGATACAAATATTACCACGTAGCCTAATATGTTTTAAAGGGAATTCAGTTGAGTATTGTGCACTTTTCTGCTGAGAGTTTACAGCTTGTGACTTTGATATAAGACAGTTGGAGAGACTGTAATGGCAGAGGCACTCATTTATTTTAGGATTTGGCCAGACCGCTGACCCGCTGTTATGCCAGACAGCACATCTAATTCTTCCAATTGACAGAACTGACGCGAGCCGAAGACACTGACGATGAGAGATCAAGAAAATCAAAGAAAGAGACGCAGCAAAAAAAACCCCCAAAAAACAGTCAAACCAAGTGACGGCAAAGCAGAGGAGGAGTAGACAAAACAGAGGAAATCGTGGACAAGAGAGGCCTGAAGTGGCTACAAGCTGTTCCACTGATCTCCACATGAATGTCCCTTTTTTTTAAAAACCCTGGTCTGCAATTTCCAGTTTAATAGCAGTGCCTGAGGCGATAATATGATAATAGGCTTGCTATCACCCAGGGCGAACTTTTCTCTGCCACGGAGAGGCCTGCCCCGTCCTGCCGGGAGCCCTTTGATTAACGAGCCACGGTAATCCCGGACACGGAGTACGGACTTGGGACAGGAGCTTTCATTTGTGTGCTGAACACAAAAGGCACATGTGTAATTGTTGCTTTGCCTGCAATGATTAATACTTTTTAGACGCCACATCCCACACGACTGAAATTGACTTAACCATCTTATATAACGCCATAGTGAAATTTAAACAAACAACTGAAGAAAAAAATAAGTGTTGACTGCCTTTGTCTCCCTTCGGATTTGCATTTTTGCCAAATCTCGGACTCCCCTTTTTCTGATGTATTTATTTAAACTTCAGAACTCCACCTTCTGTCTGAAAAATAGACTTGTTTGAACATGTTTCGGTCGCTATCGCTATAAACAATTCATCCAGTCATGAGGTGACATCTGTTTCGGATTTCAGGATGACGACACCCTGGAGTTCACGCTGATGGTTAGTGGAAACACAAACATCAAGTGTCCCTCTTTTCTGATTACATGCACAATCAGAACTTTATCACACGTTCTATCAGAACATCCAAGGGAGGAGTACTTAGGAGTCAATAGGCTACTAAACTGAGATCAGATTTTTGATGCCACACCCAAAGATAATGGCTTGTAATTGTTGTGTTTTAGCACTCATTTGTAAGTATTAAAAGTACATTGACATTTTCAATTTACATTTATACCTGAAATAACTGCAATTGAACCCTCTGTTCCTCTTCGTTTAGGGATCACACTTGGTTCCTTCATGGTCAAAAGCGACCGAGGCTTCGAAATGTAACTTTTGATCTAATACAGCCATGAGTCTTTTTGGGAAAGCTGCAACAAGTTTTTCACACCTGGATTTGGGGATCCTCTGCCATTCCTCCTTGCAGATTCTCTCCACTTCTGTCAGGTTGGATGGGAAACGTTGGTGGACAGCCATTTTCAGGTCTCTCCAGAGATGCTCAATTGGATTTATGCCACTCCTTCGTTATTTTAGCTGTGTGTTTAGGGTCATTGTCTTGTTGGAAGGTGAACCTTCGGCCCAGTCTGAGGTCTTGAGCACTCTGGAGAAGGTTTTAGTCCAGGATATCCCTGTACTTGGCCGCATTCATCTTTCCCTCGATTGCAACCAGTCGTCCTCTCCCTGCAGCTGAAAAACACCCCCACAGCATGATGCTGCCACCACCATGCTTCACTGTTGGGACTGTTTTGGACAGGTGATGAACAGTGCCTGATTTTCTCCATACATACCGCTTAGAATTAAGGCCAGCAATTTCTATCTTGGTCTCATCAGACCAGAGAATCTTATTTATCACCATCTTGGAGTCCTTCAGGTGTTTTTTTTTAGCAAACTCCATGCAGGCTTTCATGTGTCTTGCACTGAGGTGAGGCCCCTCTGCCATAAAGCCCGGACACAGCCCTGTACACTGTTCATGAGCTAATCTAAAGGCCACATGAAGTTTGGAGGTCTCTAGCTATTGACTCTGCAGAAAGTTGGCGATTTCTGCGCACTGTGTGCCTCAGCATGCATTGACACCGCTCTGTGATTTCACATGGTCTACCACTTCGTGGCCGAGTTGCTGTTATTCCCAATCGCTTCCACTTTGTTATAATACCAATAACAGTTGACTGTGGAATATTTAGTAGTAAGGAAATTTCATGAATGGATGGCAACCTATCACTGAAAGGCACTTTCTTTCACTAATGTTTGTAGAAGCATCTGCATGCCTAGATTTTATACACCTTTGGCCATGGAAATGATTGAAATGAATGATTTAATTCAATAATTTGGAGGGGTTCCCCAATACTTTTGCAATATTGAGTGTGTGTATATATATATATATATATATATATATATATATATATATATATATATATATATATATATATATATATATATATATGTAACAGTAACAGTAAGTGTCGGCACTCGTCAGCACTCATATTCTTTATATAGTGCCATAAAAGACAAAATTATATGACTGTTTGGTTATGCATTGTTGCAAAATGATATGTTTTTGCCCTGTTCCATCACATTTTGTTCATTGTTGCTATGAATGCTATAATCAGTGTTGTTTTTCCCTACCAGTGTGCTCACTGAAAACATTGCTACTTGTACACGATCGTTACAAATGTAGTTTCAGCTTAGCACAGGGCAGTAGATTGTTATTTTTTTCATTATGCCTCTTTTACGCTGAGTTCAGTTCATTCACTGCATTAATGTGTGTGAACCAGTCCTGCTCGGAGGCCGCAGTCAACCATGTCAACAACACCGTTCCTAAAGTCATTTTGCATGGGATTACCTACAACTTTCTAAAGACTTGCTCTAATTCATGTGCATCTTCACTAAGCTCTTCGCCCAGTATGTGGTCGACGAATGTGAGTGAAATTAATTATCTTTTTTCACTGAATGGCTTCTAAATCCCAGATTAGCCCCTCTAAGTCAGTGTTCAATTTATGATCTATGGTTTTAATGAGCCGCTGGGCTGCATACCCTGCGAAATATGAGAGGAGAGAGGAAAGGATTCAGTCGATTCATTCATAAAGTTTATATATAAAATAAGACATTACAAGAAGCCTTTAAATAAAGCAAATTTTAATTAATTAATTAAAATGTATATACTTGAATAAAAATATTAATTAAGAAAATATTTTGGGGACTGTCATAACATTATGACGAAGATGAAGTGAAGAACACTGATAATCTCTTCATTACGGCACCTGTTAGTGGGTGGGATATATTAGGCCGCAAGTGAACATTTTGTCCTCAAAGTTGATGTGTTAGAAGCAGGAAAAATGCACCATGGGAAGAAGGCAAGCCGGCGGAGGCAATGTGATGCTTTAGGCAGTGATCTGCTGGGAAACCTTGGGTCCTGCCATCCATGCGGATGTTACTTTGACACGTACCATCTACCTAAGCATTGTTACACACAATGTACACCCTTTCATGGAAACGGTATTCCCTGGTGGCTGTGGCCTCTTTCAGCAGGATAATGCGCCCGGCCACAAAGCAAAAATGATTCAGGAATTGTTTGAGTTTGAGGTGTTTGACTTGGCCTCCAAATTCCCCAGATCTCAATCCAGTCGAGCATCTGTGGGATGTGCTGAACAAACAAGACCGATCCATGAAGACCCCACTTTGCAACTTACAGGACTTAAATGATCTGCTGCTAGCATCTTGGTGCCAGATACCACAGCACACCTTCAGGGGTCTAGTGGAGTCCATGCCTCGACGGGTCAGGGCTGTTTTTGCAGCAAAAGGGGGACCAACACAATATTAGGGTGGTCATAATGTCATGATCAGTGTATATATACATGTTCTATATCAATCATGTTTACTTCCCATTTTCGTTTGTGATTGAATCAATGCTTTTGGATGAATAGTTTGAGTGAATGATTCATTCACAAATGTTCTTTTATTTTACAAATTGGTTGATGAATGATTCGATTAATCACTCATTTCACATGTGATCGTTCCTCACTAAATTATTATTTTGAACGATTAATTTGATGAACAATTCAACGACTCACTGATAAAGACAGCAACTGGTTTCATTTCAACCTGCATTCGTTTATGGAGAACAAGGTTGCCCGAATGTTATTTATGGTTCACAAATGTGTAATTTATAGTATGACAGAGTAGCCATCACAGTATTATATTTACCATGGTAAAACACTTTTATTTCATAAAAAAGAACATTAGAAATGTCAGTGATACATTCACCTTAGTTGATGCATCTGTCTGTGTAATTCGAGTATGCATGCTAGAAAGTGATTACGTACATATGCGTTCACCTGAGGTGTTCATGTAACAGTGACTTTCTCACCGAAGGCCTTGACCTCCTGACCTTTGGCCCTTGGGGATTAGGTGTGTGCGTGTCTCACATGGCGGGTAGGGCGAGTGCAGACGGGCCGATCCCGACGAGGAAACCCGAAGCCCCGTGTTGCTTGTGCATTATTCACGGGGCCTCTTGCGGTTTCGTCTCGGGATTGTCTCTCGCCCTGTAACCCAATCCTTCGCTTGCACCGTTCCCCTGAGGGAATCCAAGTTCACTGTCACACCACTTCTCAGGGAAAGCGAGAGAGGTAGAGGTACGGTCAGCAGCTCTGCTGAGGTGGAAGAATGCCAGGGTGACAGCATCACAAACCTGCATTGATCAAGGCGCGCGTGACCGCAAACGAAAGTCAGTTCACGTCAGTCATGTGTCAGCTGTGCCGTAAAAGAGAGGGAAAATCTCTCCTCAGGTGCCATTACATTACATTATTACATACAGATGTATACAGTAAAATACTCGTAATGCTTGGTATTAGCTGTGTTTTTGTTACTATTGCTCATTAAATATTCAAAACCTTTTGCATAACGCGTAATCCGTTTGTACTACAGACATGAACGATACCTCTCGTTGAGAAGTATGGTGTTACATTTCTGACTCTCAGGGTATAATAATACAGGAAAGAAAAACCCATTCACCTACTTCGAAGGAGAGATCTGAACCATGTAGAGAACAGAATAGCATTAGTTTTGATCAGACTAGAAGCAAAAAAAACTTGCCATATCAAATTTAAAATTATTTTTACAAGCCTGATTCAAAACACATTTGAATGTGCAGTGTTAATATTTTTATACAATTTATCGTTCTAGTCATAATTTTATATGAAAATGTCTTAAATTTATTGAATATTTAATCATGTCATTATTTTAGCACATTAAATGGCATAGAATTTTGGTCGAAACTCAAATTTAATTGACTATTTGCAAAATGAAAAAAAAAAAAAAGTGTTTCAAACTTTCAAATCTTATCTTGTATCTGTATTTTATGAATCAATTGTGGGGGTTTTTGTGCTTTTAAAAAAATAAAACCATAATTTAGTGCCTTTTTTATTTTACTATATATATATATATATATATATATATATATATATATATATATATATAAATATATATATATATATATATATAATATATATATATATATATATAAAATATATATATATATATATGCATTTATGTGCTTTTGTAATTTTTAATAAAACATTTTAAATAGTTTTATTCTTATTTCAGTTTTGGTAATAGTAATAGTAATCAAAATAAACACTGTAAAATACACTCTAATAACACAACCATTGGGTTAAAAATGTTACTTAACCGTGGGTTTGTCCATATTTGACCCAAATTTGGGTTAAAACAACCCAGCACTTGAGTGTATAGTTGAGTGTAAACCTTTATACTACTCAATGTCTCATGACTCTGTGTATCGTAATGGCCACCAAAAGATAACACCGTAGCATAATGACAACTTGTTTTACACCGCACCCATTTGCAAGAGTTTGTGTTAAATGCTCTCAGTATAAACGTTTACATCACATCCTCATTAAAACTCCTGTGAATCTGTTGATGTTATTTGGGCATTTATTTCCACACATTCTCATGGTATCGATGAGCTCCTGTGCTGAGCATGCTTTCATTCCACTTCCTCGAGCCGTAACCAACTCTCGGAGAGCAGGCCACGGGGCACTTCAACATCAAACGAGGCATGAACACGAGACACCGGCATATGAGAGAGAACGCCGGCAGTGCGGCCCAGGCCTCCATCTGCGCTCAGACAGCTGGCATCAGCAAACTAACCACAAAGTGCCTGGATTACACACAACATCTCTTAAAGCCTCCCAACACACTGCACACTTTGTACTCATCAAACCATCCACATCAGTAACTCATTCTGGATACCTCGTATAAAGAGAGCCGAGGCGGTTTGGACGGCGATGGCTTGGAACCTGCGAAGGAATGAAGCCAGACAAGGAGGTGTACAGCATTAGCGTCTTTTATTATTATTTTTTTTCTCTCATTTGTTGTTGCATAGGAAATGCACATCTTGCTTTTAGTAATTGAGTGGATGGAGGAGGACACTAATGGCTCCAAGAGAAAGACGCATGGCACTACACACAAAAATCAAGGAGAAAAGTTCAGAGAAAGAACCGAAAAGCAAAAAAAAAAATCATTCACAGCTCAAATACAGAAGCTCCATGGAACTAGTTAATGGAGCTGGTACCAATACAACGTGAATTTTTCTTCAGGAAATGTATTAGAGGCACAAGGTTTTATATTTTTTTAAATTTTATCTTAGATTGTATCTAAAACGTAAGTACGTATACGGTGATTCTGCGGTGTGAGATGGAGCTGAATGAGATATACCAACACTCTCATGGCAGTTTGTAACTAATTTACACTTTGGCGGATTTGGTGGGTAATTCATATGAATCAATGTCATTACTCCCCATTGACGTTTAGGGGTGGACCTTTTAAGGTTTTACAAAAAAAACGTACATTTTCGAACGAATTTAAACAATATCACCACTTTGTAAAATAGTCACATTTTCTCATGAGGTCGGGTTGGATATACGAAGGATGAGGATGATGATGGACATGAAGATTTGGAGTGGGTTGAAGGGGTCTGGTAACGTCACACCAATGATTTATGTGTAATCTTTCACGCTAACCACCGGGATTGTCTTCTTTACGATTAGGGCCACAGTGCTGGTTAATTTTGACACGTTCACAAGGGTCATCCATTTCCAAAAACACCTTATTAAGATATTCGATAATCAAAACCAAGAAACTTTAATCTTAACCATTTGCTTTATGGACATTTTTAACAACTAGAAGACCTCATTTCCTGGGGGTTGGATTTGATGGCCCTGGATGTTGAGGATACACAAACTATGCACAAAATTTTGAGTTATTTTCAAATCTTAACACTCTCCCTGATGTTTGAACTCTACCCTTTAGTTGTCTCCAAGTAGAATGTCTCTTTTGAGGACCTTCCTAAACTCAATTGGTTCCGTTAATGGTTCTTGCGCATTAATTCTTCTACCGAATACTTGGACAGTTTCTTGCACTACTTATTCAGCGGTACTGCAACACTGTTACTAAATACACAATCCAGGGGTTATCAACTCTGTCACTCGAGATCCACTTTCTTGCAGAGTTTTGCTCCAAGTCCTCATCAAGCAAGTTAATCAAGGTCTACAGGATTACTAGAAAGTTGCAGACAGGTGAGTTGTGGGTTAACTCTGCACAAAAGGTGATCTCGAGGGCCAGAGTTAAGCTGTCAAATGGGTCGTTCTTTTTAATGTATCAAAAACACACAGTGTGAACTGTAATTTAACTCCCCAAACGAACGACTCTTTTTGAGGCTAAACCAGTGTAGTCTGGTTCTCGAAATATAATGAATTTTGATTATTTTTAGTTAATCAAAAACAGCACAAATAGTGTACTCTGATTCTTGAACAAATGAATTTAGATTTTTTTTTAGTGAATCAAAAACATACAGCTCAACTAGTGTAGTCCGATCCCAGAAACAATTAATTTTTATTCTTTTTAGTGGATCGAAAACAGCACAAATAGTGTACTCTGAATCTTTTAGTGAATTGAAAACGTCAGTATAGTCTAATTTCCTAAAGAATTATTCAAATGAAACAGTTGTTTATTTGCGAACCAAACACAGCACAAGGCTGCTGCATCCCAATTCCGAGGCTGCACCCTTCGAAGGGCGCATTCGAAGGCCGATTGCGTCCCTGCGGCACGACGAAGGCTGTCCCGATTCGAAAGCTCCTTCAAATGCGGACTCCAAATGCACCCTTCGTTTCCCGTAAAATAAAGGATACAAACAGATTATGGAAGCTTGTTTCCGCAACAGAATAAAACATTTAATTGCAACTTTTTATCTCACAATTGCAAGTTTACGTCTCACAATTCTGACGACTTTTCTCAGAAAATTGCACAATTGGTAAAAAGTCACAATTAGCTTTTTAATTTTTTATTCTGTGGCGGATATTGTATTTAAAAGTGTAACTCGCCATTGCGCAATGAATTTTGGACCTGGAAAACCTGGAATTTAGGTGAACGTTATATTTTAGTAGATGCAAGTCACTTGCTTGACTTCACTATGCAATAATGCTACAGGACGAACTGGTTTGGAACATGTAAACGGAATGAATTGGAGACAATTCTTGGAAGTTTTGAGAAGATGACTGGTATCAGAGCTTGGTTAGATCATCGAGTCATGTTTATATCAGCTGGTTATGGAGGCGCATGCAGTTTATAGTGTGTGGTTACTGAACAGCTATAATCAGAAAAGGCTACTGGTGTCAAGAAAACTGAAATGATTACAAACTGTTAACTGGTTTGATATTCAGAGAGCAATATATAATACAGTTTTTCACAGGCACTACATTTGATCTTTTTAAATACATCAGGTAAAATGCTGGTTTGCTTTTAGTGTCATTATTTCTTTGATTTCGATACAAGTTTTTAAAAAAAGAGGAAGGCAAAGGTGCAAGACTCTGATTAGATTAGCGTGTCGTCAGTGCATAGTTCTCATGCGGATTACACGGCTATGCTATCAGAAAGCAGGCTCGTTTCCAGTTAGCCTCCACTTTAGCAAGATTTAGCACCTTGTAATGATACCGTTTGGTGCAATTAAGCCACCTGCCACTGATGCATGATGGGGTTAAATACATGGTATGATGGAGCTGACAAGATGTTTATCCAGGCCCTTTAAGGTCCTCATCTGCAGATCATTTTTGATTTTATGGGGCCAGTCGAACCTCAGAGCAAAATATGGGTTTGCTAAGAGTATAAACATAATGAAAAAAATGGTCTACCTGTAGTTCTCCAGAGCAATGAATGGGCATATACTTGATTTAGGTGTTGTGTTTTTTGGCTTTTTACATTTCAAAATGTCTCATGATTGAATATTACCCTGATATAAAGCCGTATTCCTGTCTTAAACCACCCAATGCTTTGTTCCCGCTTTAAACAAACAAATAAAAGTTTACAACAATGAAGCCCACAAAAATGGGGACATAAAAATGATAAAGGCCTGTGGGACCTTTATTCAACCCTGTTTCAGGACTAACATTGATGTTATTGAAGGAAAAATGTTGACATACCACTAAAAGGGTCATTGATTGTGAGAATGTAGAACGTTTTGTTCATCAAATGGAGTTTTAAAATATTAAGATTGAGTTTAGATTTTGATAAAATGTCACAAATGATCATGACTATTATTTTACATAATCTGTAAACAAAATGAGACTGTATCTAGCCTAAACCAAATTGAAAAGTAATGGAATGGTAACACATGACTCAAAAAAAGGGCTTTTCACACCGCGCTTAACCCCGGGTTATCGTCGTTGTAAACACCACTTTACGCCCGGGTAAAGGAACATTTCACACTTGTTATTTAGAAGCGGGTTTAGCACCGCTTATGCAGTGTTAACCGCGCATTGCGATGCCAACTTGTACAGTTTGAAACGATGTGGTGTTAGAATGTTAAAGCTAGACGCTTAGCAACAGACAACGTGCTTTGGGTAACGTTAGTCACGGAAACACGCAAATTGTATACTAAACAGTAGTCTACAGTACATTCAGCTTTTGAGAGGAAAAAAGCCAAATGATGACTAAAAACAAAACAAAAAACGAAACAAAAAAGCGACAATGTGAGTAAAGAGACCGTTTCATTCTTACCTTTATAGTTCGAATCCATTCAGTAACTCGATAGTATACAGTCGGCAATTAGGAGGATGCAATGCTCGAGCTTTTATGTCAACAGGTCGCGTGCTGCGTTCAACCAATGATAACGACCCGCAAATAAGACCGTTAACCCAGTTCTTAACACCAAGAACAATAAATAGGCTATAAAGATACGTTTACTATATTAGCGTCCACACTGACAAAAGTAATGTTTATTCTGCGCATGCACGTTTGCCGCAAGCTTGTCACAGCAGGATGGATTCTGATTGGCTGTAAATGTTTTTATCGTTCATCAGCTGGATACATCTTTTCTCTGTGCCTTTATTGTTATAGCTGTGGTGATCTTTAGAACTATATATCGTTATCTTTAGTTACCGTGCTTAGTGTGAGCAGGCCTTAAGGAATGTAGGCCTACAATGGTGTGCTTATGAATACCCTGGATTAACTGCAAACCCAGGATTCAGTTTAACCAGGGTTTAGAATGACCCAGGGTTAACTATTTCAAGTGTGAAAAGCCCTAGAATGTTCTCCTTTCTGAACATAGTCCATTTATCATGTTCATCATAAAAGTTATTTTTTGAGGAATTGTTTAAATCAACCATTAAGCGATCTTCGTGTGAGTTATGGTCAATGAGAGGGCCAATGTAAAATAGAGTGAGGAATGGCTTTATCGACGCCCCGTTGTGACCAACCGTCCCGCCGTTTAACGTCGCTCGTGTGTCTGTGTGTGCGTGCGCTGGTGAGCGGTGGAAGAAAGATGAAGAAGTTGAAAAGAAAAAAGAATCATGTTGCATATCAAGCGGTTTATTTTCCTGCATGGAATGGTGAACACAAAAAGATGCCTAGATGCATTTATAATAGGGGCATCCTTTGGCTGTCTATGTCATTGTCTTCTGCCTAAAACTAATTTTAAAATGCATAAAAACGCTCTCTTCTTACCAACATCCTCAGAATTATCTAGATTTAGCTTCATCAACACTGATGCAACAAATAACCTTCAAAACATACAGCATACTTGTAACATCCATTTACAATGGGGTTTTTCACCTCGGCATCCTACACTTTTCAAGTATAGGAGTACTTCTATACCATCGGAAGAAGAAATAAGTCCTTAAATACATACAAAACGGAAAGCAAAAAGCAAAAAAAAAAAAAAGGAAACAGGAAGTTTTCAACTTAAATCCAGTTCCCCAGAGGACAAACAAAACCAGTTCTATTTATGTGGCCTTAATACAAACAATCAGAAAATTCACAACACTAGTTTTTCCTCATTTAATCAATGTTACAAAAGTCCTGCATTATAAAATAGGGCAGCTTTAAAATCAGTGTAATTAATAAAACTATACAATATACAAACATCAAATCTCCCATACTCAGGTGCGTCCGCCCTAACTCTCGTATCTAATCGATTCGGTTTGTTCTCTTCTCCCGCGTCTTCTCCAATGTTGTACCAAAAAACTAAATTACACACACAACACGAGAACAAAACAGACTGCCCAAACTATTGCTTGAAATTCTTTTTCTCTTTTTTTTCTTTCTTTAAAAAGGGTGCAATTTTGTCATTATCTTACACACACAGCCAATCTCGCTGATTAGATGCCAGGCTGCTCTAAACAAGGTTTTTGTGACAAAAAAATATCCGTGCAATCATGTTTCCCTTCGCTCTTTTAAGCCCTGGAAGCTTTTTTTTTTGTATTTTTTTCTCAATTTTTTTTCTCAATTGTCATTATTTTATATTTAGTGCAGACGATTAAGAAAGTAATGCCCAACTCATTTCTAAAAGGTAGGCAAGAACAATGACAAAAAAAGAAAGAAAAAATCACGCTAATAAAAAAAACAACCCACACAAGTTTAACTACTAAACCATCACATCAGATGCCTGGGAAAATCATTCCCATAATTTTCTTTTCTTAAAATGATATATGCAATAGAAAACAAACAGGTAAACAATTAATATAACATGGAACTTCGTCAAAATGTACATAAAAACTCGGCATTTTTTTGTCCTGGACGTGTTCGCGCTTGTGAGTTTGTGATGGAAAGGAAGTTTCCTCGTTTTTAAGGCTCGATTATGACCGGAAAAAACCCCCGAAAACATTTATGATCATTTGTGTGAAACCCAAGTGAGGCTGATCAATGGCGTTTTCCCTTGTCAGGAAAAGCACACTGCCGTTCAGCCACTTGACCTGTCAAGTGCTCACTTTGGTGTTAAAACAAATAAAAAATGACTATATGAGTGCAAGCAAGTATTGCATATTAATCTTTTCCTCATTATTCATCTCTGGGAATGAAAAAAAACTAAAACAGGAAGACTGAAAAGAAAAAGTAGTCGTCATTTAGAAATTGCAGCAACATCCATAAATATCAATAACACTAGTGTTAAATCAGAGAAAAAGGGCTCGATGACATAAAACCCCATGATTTCTACGGCGAATGATTGACTTTCGGCTGATTGAGGTGAAAATGATGGGATTTCCGAAGCATTGGACGACCGATAGTGGCGATATGTAGTTAAATGAAGAGTAATACTGTGTTTTAGAATTAGCAAACGCCGCCATTAGCGCTAATTTCACTCTCTCCAAGGTGGAAGGTGGGGTGAAAATGTAAAAAAATAGTCTCCACATTGCAGCTTGTGCAATAACTCAGAACTAGACCATCGCTCAAGGCACATCGATGTGGAATTGTTCGTGCAGTTTGAAGAGACAATGAAGTGCGTACGTCGCTCTTGAGACATGAAAATGATTGTTCTGACGGGAATAAAGGAGGAAGGGAGACGTTATCGAAATGACGACAAGCTAAGAAGAGTCAGAGAGATGTTTAGCTGGTTGATTGTGAGAACAGCAGTAAAAATACCCTTTTTTTAAGGGACCAAACAAATAGTTGATCGGCAAGTGCCTGATGTTGGGATTACAATATTTTCACACTACTTTAACACTACGTAATCTATGTAAAAATTTGTCACTAACACTAGAACATGCAGATTATTATTTCTTTCTTTTTTTTTTTAAACTTTACTGAGCTTTGATCGACGGTGGATGAGACTGTAAGTGTATATATATATATATTTTTCGTACAGGAAACGAACAAAAACTCAAACTCAAAAACAAGAAAATTGCATGCGAGGGAAGCTGGATCTTCACATTTTTGCGCAACACTTTTGAAAGTGTTTGCGAGGAAGTTAGTTCAGTATTTTGCCCCTTGCGTTTGCATTCAAGCACTCGATTTTTACATTTTTCCTTACGTTCATGATTCCGCAAACTGCTAATTTTCGGCGTACATTATGTTCTTGGTTAAATTAAAACAATTGCTGTAGTGTTTTGGAAACAAACTAGCAGAAATCATAAAAACTGATTGATTAAACAGTAAGATTTCTTAAAGGGACATTTGTTCTACAATGTTAACAAACAAACACATAAAAAAACAACAACAGAAAAATCAATTACAGCTCCCCTTATTTCTCACAAGGCTATTTGTTCTATTTTTCTCTTTACGTGTTTTTTTTTCTTTTTGTACCCCGATATTTTAGAGTCCTGGAGGTGTGAACGGACTAGGAAGAAAAATATATATATTTATATATATATACTTTTCAACAATCGCTTCAACGATCTATCTTACAAAGATATTTAACAATCCAACATCTACCCAACAAAATTGCACTTTCCTCAATTCAGTATTCACTGTTAACCTTTTCTTGAAGTTTATGGAAGATCAAACCTTCACTCGGCCCTTGGTGTGCGACAGACCTTCCGCTGGGGTTTAGTAGAAAGAATCGCGATGATTTTTGTACGAAAAACACAAAATATGAACATGCCTCCAAGTGGGGAGATCTCCCATTAGTATACTGTAAAATGACCTGATATCAAACATCACCGTTCATGACTTCTTCATTGCCTGCCCCGAAATGACAAAAGAAAAAATGGGAGCGAGGGGTTCGGTTGAGTCCTTGAAAGGGTTCTTGATCTGACATGGTGTTGATGGTGGTGGTGATGGTGGTGGAAGGGGGAGGAAATGGTCCTGGCCAGAAGATGCAATGGAGATTTTAGCTGGTGGTATATCTGACCCAGGCGAAACCTCCAACGTTCACGATACGAAACCGGATTGATCCGTCAAAACACGAGTGATTGAAAGGCAGAGCTCCGACCTCCAGGTGGTTGTGGGTTCGCGACCCTTGGCCGTAGACTGTGTTTGATTCAAAACGCCTCAGACTTCTCTTTAAGACCACAGGCACAGATGCGGGAAGCTCTTTGATTGTGTCATGTTATGTTTTCCTCGTCTATCTGTGAGGGTAAACCAAAAAATACAAAACAAAACAAAACAAACAAAAAAACAAAACGTGCACGTTTCCGAGAAAACAAAGCTCTTGTTTTTTTTCGAGCTCCACCCTCAGAAGAGCTGGACAGCTACTATATATGAATATAGGCATGTAAACCATACATATGGAAGAATACATATGGACTATATAGATATATAGTAAGTGGGTGTAAGCGCGTTGAGTCGGTTCCTCTTGTTCCAGGGCTTGGCGGGGTTCTGCTGGAGCCATGCTGTGGGTCTGTCCAGTACTGGGGCAGCAAGTGGCTTCTCTCTGTTCAGACTGGTGTACATGTTTGCGGGTCGTACTCAGGGGAGACAGAGGGGTTGGTCGTGTGACCTTGGGAGTGGCCGGTCCGTGTCGGGAGTCTTTAGCCCAGGTACCACTGCAAAGAGACAGAGAGGAACACATCGGTGAGGTTTGGTGTGTAAGTTCATGAAATCAATTTGAACTAAAAGAATCTAATTAAAGATGAGAAGATAAAGCTGAAAAATCACAAAAAAAATTCACTGTAATATGATAAACTTGCTTATCACTTTTGACCAATAGGTGGCGCTGTTATCAAATTGTGTATCAAATAGAAAGTCAAAGCATTTTAGAGTTACAGCCACAGAATCAGCTTGGCAAATTCGTTGAAGTGTTACTCGAGAATGGTTTGCTCTACCGAAAAGCTTTTGATAACTTTTTGCCAGATCTGTGCCAATTCTGGTGAAAATCAGACCAACGGGGAGGAAGAGTTAAAAAAAGTAGTTAAAAAAAAAAAAAAACATTACCCAAAATATCTATCACTACAAGTTTCATTAAAATTAATCAAAAGTTATTAGCATTTTTGGAAATTGTATAACTTTTGACAGCAAGGTGATGTTGTCTCAAAACTTTTTGAGTACCTTTAGGGAATGGTCCTGATGACATACAGAGTTTCGTAACAATATGCTAATGCATTCTTAAAATACAGCATTTTAGGACAAAATTTTAAAAAGCAGATAGCCACAATAGTCAATATGTGAAAAGTGGGTATCTGCATGATGCACTGAATCAGAAGAGACATGTTTTTTTATTTTTGGGCAAACCGTTAGAGGTTTAGCAATATCTCCTGACCAGTAGGTGGCACTGTGCTGAAACACAGCATGTAGTGTCTGGTCATGCTTGTGATTACATGTACTAAGTTTGGTCTGAATATGGTAAAGTGTTGCAGAGATATAGCCTCGCGTTTATCAAAAAGCATGGTCCAAAGAGGATCTGATTAATTTTTTTGTGAAAATCGGACAAGCTGTCTAGTAGTTCAAAAAAGTTTTTTTTTTTTTGACGGGAAAATTTACATGACGAAAAATTACATCAGGGTGCAAATGTAAATGAAACTTTGGACAGTTGGTGGCGCTAGAGAGACTGAGTTAGAGACTCCAAATTTGCTGTGGTGAATGTTTGGACTGTCCTCTACCCATGTGCCAAATTTCACACATTTTTACCATACAGTTCTATGAGATCCCCATGGACTTAGAAGAATAAGAAAACTAACGGATACAATAGGTGCTTCTCATATAAAGATCACTTTTCATGATTCTATACAATCCCAACGGATAAAATCAAGCCTCAACCTTTTTTCTCGTTATACTTTCAAAACAACGGCACTCCACAGAAGTAAAATCAGTTGTGAATGCAGTTGTTGTAATGTTGACTGAGATCCCAAAAACCTTTTGTTTTGATTACCTTTGGAGGGTTTAAAGTTCATTATAACCTGTAATTCAGACCCTGAACATCAGTATCTGTAATACTGCCAAAAAGGAAAGCAGTAAATGCCTGTTCTTTTCTTATCGGACCACTTATGTCTCGTGTATCGGGTCTTAAGATCGTGCTTGACTCTGTAAGGGCTCAGCTTCAACAACACTGTTTCTTTTCCTGTTCCTGTCCATCTCTGAATGCCTTTGCGGCGCTTTCCGCCACACGGATCCGGAGAAATGCGTCCGTCTGTAGACTGGAGTGGGGAGGTTAGCGAGCTGCACCCTGTAATCCTTCAGTGAAATGGGCTTATTGATTGCTGTGCTCCATTGTTCACGTTTCCAGCAAGTGAGCAAGTGTCGTTCGGTCCTCGCCCACTTTTTCACTCCGTTCTCCCCTCCCCTTTCCAACTTCCCTCCTCCCACCAAGTTCAAGTTCATCCTGGTGTTACATCATGTCTGGTTGCCAGGGACAACCAGACAGCCGTATACGTGACTATCATTAGCAAGGCCGGGCCTCGCCGCCTCCTTATCCCTCTTTCTTTCTCTCCCTCTCTGATCCCTCTTTCCCTGCTCCCTTTCTTACTATTCTCTTCCTGGCCGGCGTTCTGTCCGAGCGATCCGCCCCGTCCGGCCTCTGCTGCAAATACACACTCTATTGATTCAGAGTGTGCAGCGATTCACATGCTCCTCCCACTGCTCAGCTCATCATGCATACACACTGTCCACCAATCACCAGCCATGATTAATTAAGCTCACTGAGTTATCAGCCAATCAGAGAGAAGCGCTCAAGGCCTGCCTTCTAATTACAAAACAAGGCTGCACATTACTACCCTGCACACAAGACTCTTTCTTGTTTTCTGTTATTGTTGTGCGTTTTACTCAAATTGCCAACTTTGATTCAGACTGTGTGTGCCTGTGTGTGTGTATGTACTGTATATATATATATATATATATATATATATATATATGTGTGTGTGTGTGTGTGTGTGTGTGTGTGTGTGTGTGTGTAAATATTTCATTATTTTAAATAATTATAAGCATTTTTATATAATGCTCTTTTAGTAAAGCATGATATAAATAGACTTTAAATAAAGTATTTTTTATATAATAATATAATATATAGATCTAATACTAGACAAAAAAGCATTTCTAAATATTTCATTATTTTAAATTATGTGCAGTGTGAATATATAAATAATGCATTATATAAATATTTGTTAATTATAAATGCATTATATTTATATTTTATATAAAGTGTATTTTTTATTATTATTTTTTTAATCATATGTAATTTAAAATAATAACATGCATTTTCAATATTTTAATAATTGATTATATAAGCAGACATCATAAAAAGGGCATTTTAATATTATATACAATATACATAAGATAAAGGATTATGTAAATATTATTTATTTTAAATAATCTGAATAATTTTATCAATGCATTATATAAACAGACTTCAAATAAAAGTGTCATTTTTGGTCTGTGGAGTATATTTAATTTAATATTATATAATATTTACATACCATACCTCCAAATACACTTTATATGTAGTCTGTAAACATATATAATGCATATATTATATGTAAAGAGATAATAATGTGCATTTGAAATACATTAATAGTGCATTATATATACTGTCCAGGCTTCATTGAAAGCTTCAGCAGGCTAATGCGGTAAATGATCTAATGTAGTTAAGAACAATGAAATGATTTGCGAGATTGAGCGGATTCTATCAGGTTGGAAATGTCCCAGACATCGGCGTGGAAGGCTCGGCGTACGGCTCGTTTAAATTCTATTGCTCACCGCAAGCGCAGCGGAGAAACTGGAAGGTTAGTTTTTAATCAATAGAAGTTGCTGAGTCTGGACTTCTGCGCTCCGGTGCAGTGCAGCTTCCTTGTGTCTTTGTCTATCGGCTCGACCGCTCTGAAACTTTTCCTCCCCATAACCCCCCTCCCTCACGCCCTCCCCTGTCCTGAGAAGACTTTTGGAGACGGCGTTCTGCAAAGAGAGCAGGAGCGTGTAAGCTTCTCTCCGATACTCCCCGTAACTTTGTGGACAGTGGGCTTATGTTACAACACAGAGGGGTTTGCTGACAGCTATGATTTAGTCTGCAGATACCCAGCACGCAGGAGCACGCAGGGGAACCAGACAGACAGACAGACAGAGAATAAAACGTGTAAAATTACAACCTGTCAGTCTCACGTCTGCAAAATGGATGGTCTTTCATAACCAGAACAAACTCAACTAAATTAAGAGACAAAATGATGTACATATCATTTAAAAACAATATTTTGGCATATTCTATGGAAAATTAGATTGGTGCATACTAGAGATCAATTAATATTCATTTTTCACAGATTGACCAATATGAGCCACTCAGCATATAGATATTTTTAATAGTATCTCATAATTTGGCAGCAGGTATATTAGGCTGCTGCCACTTTAAGAACTGATGCACGGATACATTATGTTGTTACACATGCGTTTTCTTTCTCAACTGTTTACGTTCACTTAAAACATAACTGTTTACGTGAATACTCGCCAAGACATTTTTGATATTATGTTGATTGCAATAAGCAGAAAAAAATTACTCAATTTAGCTTATTCATTAGTATTCTTATTTATTAGCTATCCCCTTTTTCACCAATTGTTTTGCGCTGAATTACTGAGTGGTGGATGTGTGAAAATATTTGTTTTTATGTGAGCATAAAAATGACAAATAAAGGAATCTGATTCTGATTTGCAAACAACACATTCAAATATGTATTTAATAATGTCTATGAACACTGTATCCTATTGAACATGCAGTAGTGTAGTGGTATTTCTGGGTGCTACTCTTTTTTTTTATCAGCCATTTATCAGTACAAACAATAACCAATTATGTATAAAAACGTACACAACAATGCAAAAAAAGAAGAAAAAAAAAGCTCTAGTGCAAAACTTGCCTTTAGCACAAGTGGTGAGGGATGAGCTATGGGTTTATGGGTTTTTCAAATCCCTAAGTATAATCAATAATAATGATGATTCTTGTCTTAGCAAGCACCACTAATGAATCTTTTCATTGGCTCTCTGCTCAAAAAAAGTTCTCAAAAGTCCTTTGCGGTGATGTGGAACGCTGTGCCAGAGGAATTAAAGTGGTTTCACACACACACATTCGTATCAGTTTTATAGACTCTCAACTAATGGATGATGGTTAGATTTAATTAGGGGTGACAGAACTTAGAATGGTGTAAAAACGTACCCGGAATAAAACAAAGTGTAAAAGGATCTCTTCCTAACAACAACGGTTGCATTGTGGGATAGCTCATCTTGACCCTGGAAGACTATACTGTGAGTGTTGAGACACAACAGCAATCCCAGATTGTAAGATTGAACCTCTCAGTATCTCTTCCTTTATCTCTCAGGGGACGGCACAGGGCCAGGAGCAAGATCGGGAGTGTAAAAAGCATGATTCAGCACCAAAATTAACGAAACACTGGTATAAGGGACGAGCCAGACATCCTGAGGGGCAAACACGAAATGATATGCGTTCCTTGCCGAAATTTGTGCGATTGTTGATACCTCGGTCTGTTAAAACAACCACACAAACATCACCAATTGGCCTCTTAATGGACCGTTTCTTTTTCCTAAAGGTTCTGTTTGGACGGAGCTTCAAGCCACCCACACAGAGTCAACACCCACGGGTGTATGTGTTCGGTTTAGCAGGAAAGATATGTACAGGATTAAGTCATTTCCATGTAACTACAATGACGTTCTGGCCTGCGGTTAGCATTAGGCATAGAGGGTTGTCGTGGGGTTTTGAGATGTCCATTTCGCAAAATGAATTGTACATCTTATTTTAACGATACATTTGAGAGCCTGTGAGTCATTTGGCTGTAAGGAAGGACCTCACTTACAAGAAAACCGGAAACTGCTGCGAATCCATTTATTTTATTTCTGATAGTGATGCAAGGATGTTGGAGATGTTTTTTTTCAGGAAAAAAATCAGGAAATACTACATTTGAGACCATTTATATATTTCACTTGGTACTAAAAATGATAGTTTTTTTGAAGCAGTTTATTGAAGAAAATTGCTGGAACATTAGCCTGGATGCCAGCCGAACTTAGCCCCAACTACAACATTTGAGGTCTGGGAGTTTGGCCTGGACTTGATCCGTTGTGATGTAACTACGCTCGAACTAGAGCTGTTCGGATCAACAAATTCTCAGGGCGGGCTTTATACGATGATGGACAGATAACGTATATGTAATCATCCACATCACCAAAGAGCGCTTGGGTTGAATTCGTTCTAATCCTAAACGGAGAACTTGGAGAAAATGCATTCACCTTTACTATTTCTCTCAAAAGTTATGATTGTGTTAGTAAATACTCCATGCATCCTTAAATTATTTTTTACAGCACCAGCAAAGATCGTTTACACTTCTTCTACTTCTTCCAGTGTGCGTGCAGTTGAGTTCTGTTGACAACTATGCATTAGTGATGTGTCGTTCATGAACGATTCGTTCTTTTTGAACTAATCTTAAATATGACTCTGGAAAAACGAGTTGTCACAGTTGTCATGAAATGACCCGAAAAAAGATTTGTTCATTTTGCTGAACGATATTCAAAGATCCGGGTCCGTAAAATGATCCGAACTTCCCACTACTATGCGTCACTCAACATTCGTCATTTACTCCGTTGCTCTGATTGGTTGTAGGTCTATCCAATTGAGGTCTTTTCTGGTTCGGTTGAAACACGCCCCAATAATCACAGCCTAATGGAGCAGTATCACTCATATTCTGACTAGAATTGAGTATGACCACGTCAGGCTACCGGAACATGCTTATTCGCCAAAATGAATCGGACCCCTCAGCGCTAGTGGGGTTGGTTTTAAAGGATGCACGTCAGCGTTTGTAATTGACGGATAGATAGCTGTAGTCTACCCATCAATAGCCTTAGTGTCCTGTTTGAAAGCCTTCAAGGTGAAAGCTGTATTAATGTAATGAAAGAGAGGGGCGGAGGGGAAGGAACATCATGCAAATAACACACACCAAACACACACTGCAGCACATCTGCTATAGCGATACAAGGTAAGACATGCAGAAATAGACTTCAGAGAGAGGAAAAGGAAGGAGAAAGGAAATGAAATGCAACGGTAACGGTTAATGGACTTAGAGACAGACTGCAGCTTTAAAGGCATAGTTAAAGGCATAGTTCACAAAAAAAATGTTATGTTATATATTCAATGAAACACAAAAGACAACAATTTTGAACACTACAATTAACAAGGAATTGGGAGCGAATATTTCACACTTCAAAAATGAACCATAAAAGTATCATAAAAGTGATCCATACGTCTTATGTGATATATGAGTCTCCATAAGTCATATGGTAACATTGTTTGAGAAACCGATTCATGTTTGTGAACAAATTCTTCTAAAAAAATCGAACCCTTTCATTGAATCAGTTGATTCAGTTCACAAAACTAGTCTGAACGGGATCAATTTCATTGAACAAACGTTCATTTGATGCACTTCACAAACAATTCTGATTGACCTGTGAACACATTCTCTAGAAACATGAATTATAGCTTAGAACAAAGTTAGCTTATGATTTCTGAAGACTTGGAATAGATCACATCAGTCATGTCGATCACTTTTGTGATACTTAAGAAATGGATCACATATGATACTTTTTAATGAATCTGTTGTTTCAGTTCACTAATGATCTGGTCACAGCTCACTGGAGGTGAAGATTTTCAGCAAATAACAACTTGAGTCCTTAAACAAAAGTATTGTTCAGGTTCAGAACACGTAATATAGCAAATAAGTCATTTTTGAAGTTTGAAAGCCTTTCAATCCTCATGCATTAATGTGCAAAAAGCATATTATTCAAAAATGTTGCATTTAAAGGGTTAGTTCACCCCAAAACTCCAAACCTGTATGAGTTTCTTTCTTCTGCTGGACACAGAAGAAGATTTTTTAAAGAATGTTGGTAACCAGAGTCGAAGGCACCCGTTGACTTCCATAGTAAGAAAAAAAATACTATGCCATCAACTGTCGCGTTACCAACATTCTTCAAAATATCTTTTTTTGTGTTCAGAAGAATGAAACTCATACAGGTTTGGAACATTTGAGGGTAAGTAAATGATTTTCAGTTTTGGTTTTGGGTGAACTATCCCTTTAAGTCATTCAGGTTTGGAACGACGTGACAGAATTTTCATATTTGGGCAAACTATCCCTTTAAGACCAAAAAGGAGTTAGCAAGTTGGGAGAGGATCGAGAAAGTTGGACGGAAGAGATTAAGGAAGAAGGATCAGAAGAGATAGAAAGAGACAGAGCGACAGAAACGGGGGGCTGGGAATCTTGGTCTGGTCCTTTAACTGGCTGTCAATGGCAGGAGTAATCTCATCAGGACGGAGGAGTGCTGAGTCAGCAGCCGCGCTAAAGTGCCTGAGGATGAGTGTCATCTCAGAGGAATTCAGCCTCATGTAATGCAAACCAGCCCGGGCCTGGAGAGCAGTGCTTATAAAAGCCATCTCAAACCCAAACCGCCCAGCCACGTATTACAGCTCCCCGCGGGACCCCACAGACATTTACTACATTATTTATTTACATTTTGCCATCAGACGCTACGGGGAAAAAAAGAAAACGGAGCGCGGCAGTCCATTAGACGACCCCAAACAAACAGCTCACACCTGAGGGGGATATAAACATATTCATGTTGTTTATTATTAGAGCGTGGCAGCGGCGGAGCGGTGATGTTCGCAGGTGTGAGGGAAACGCTCCATCTTCTCTTTCCCTCTCCAGATTTGTGGAAGCCTGTATGTGTTCCGACAGAAACAGGAGACTGTGATTTTCTGGGGTGTGACACGGAGCATAGAGCTGAAATCAATCTTGGGTAATTAATTTGTGTGTCCGGCAGTCTGGCGCTCTGCCCTCTTCTGGCTTTGGAAAGAAACGCATGGGGCAAAAATGAGTTTAAACAGCACTATTAAGGAGGCATCGCTTTCCCTGCAGCCCTTTGAGGTTTCTTTGTCTCTCGGATGAACGTTGATTATGAATTCGAGTAATAATCGTTAGGCGTGTTTTGTGGGGACATCTCAGCAGATGCTTAACTACGGCAAATTGACGTGGAGGACAAGAGTCAATTACTGATGTTATCTCTCCCGCATGCTAACGTTTATAGGAAGCGAATAAAAGCCAAGGGTGCCGGCGCTCTCATCCCGGCCTCTATGGGGCCGATTTACTGCCTGCGTTTGTGTGTGTGTGTCACTGCGGTGCCTATCTGCGCTCCCCATCACACTCAGTTCCTCCCAGCACGTTCTGATTAAAAACGCTGTTTATGAATCATTGCTTTATCTGCACCGCTTCGGGACCGGGGTCAGGCTGCAGTCCCTGCACGCTTCACAATTAAACACAGATTACGGGCCTGTGCACGTTTTTGTTTGCCGTTTTTATGTGATTTATTGATCATAATTGATTGATTGTATGTATGCATTCAAGCATTTATATAAATAAATAATGACAGGGTTATTACTGTTAACAAAAACCATAAGGAAAAAAATTATTAGTTGTTTATAAATATACAACCTATATAAATATTATTATTATATTGTTATGTATATAATAAAACTTTTATTATTATAATATATATATATATATACCGGGCTTGACAATTTTTTTTGCTCACCAGCCACTGTGGCTAGTGGTTTTCCAAAGTTACTAGCCACTAGCCACTAGCCATTTTCACTGGCCACATTCTGACATCGATACCATGGGGAAAAACTTCCATGTAGATATTTTTAATATTATCTCATAATTTAGGCTCCTGTCACTTTAAGACCTAATACATAGATCTATTACGTTGTTACACATGCATTTTCGTTCTCAACTGTTTACGTTCACTGAAAACATAACTGTTTACGTGAACACTCGCCAAGACCGGCATTTTGTCATTGTTTTGTGTGTGTTTGACTGTTTAAGGACAATTTAGTGCTGAGAGGTGGCTTTATGTGTGCGCACTTTGGGTGTGAGCACAAAATCTGCGCAATTGATTAAAACAACATGCGCAACTACATGTGCAAAATGCGCAACCCCACGCTGAAATTCAGGCACTGTAACTCCAATATCTGGAGCAATCATCTGGAGCAAATTAAACGAGTGAGTGAGGGGAGGCGGGTTTGTGTGTCAACTCGCTGTTGGAGAGATCATGAGAGAGTGAGAAAGTGCAGCTGCTATCATGTGTGTTCTGTGGAAAATGAGCACTGGAAGCATTTCAGATATTTCAGTATTGATATTTATCAAAAAAATCTATATTTTTGACAACACTACATTGCATTTAGTTTATTATTTCAGATGTCTTTTTAAAAGAATACCATTGAATAATGTATATATTATATATAAAATTAAACTGTCAAAATGGCTAGTTGGAGTGTGCGTTAAACCCCATATATAAATAAAATAAATAAATATAAAAAAAAACAAACAAAAAAAACAAATATATATATATATATATATATATATATATATATATATATGTTATTATTAATATATATATATATGTATATATATATATATATATATATATATATATATATATATATATATATATATATATATATATTAATAATAAATACATAAAAATGTATATTAAATAATTTATAGACACATTTATGTCTATGATAATCATGCATGGTTTATATCCAACATTACACAAATGTTTTGGAAATGGTCTTCTAGACCCATTTGGATAAAAAGTGGCCTCTCAGTTTGAACAGACATGATGCTTCTGGTCCCAAATCCTCGTCCATATATCTCTGCATGTGGTGCCAACCTTTCCATCTGAGAGGGCAAGCGCCAACAGCTCCCATGGCAGCAAACCCCTGAGGGCGCTGCCACCCTCCCACCACCCTTCTCTTTCATTCCCGTCCCCTCCTCCCATGGCAGACCCCTCCATCACTGTCCCGTCTCTCGCTCTCTGCCTGGTTACCATGGCCGGGCCGCTAGGAATGTTTACAGTTAGGGTCACATCATTCTTGTCTGCCCGTCACTTTCGCTCTCTTTTATACCCCACCCCAAACACGCCGGCCACCGCGGGTAACTTTTGTCCTCCCCGCCCCAGGGTGGTCCGCACCAGCTTATGAGGCCAATGAAATGGTGCGACCGAACCCTGCCGTGGGGTCACAGGCTCGTCAATATGGCCAGTCTGAGACTCATACAGAGCTTTAATATAAACTCACAGTCCAATCACTGTCTGGCTAGACAGAGCCTCAAAGAGTTCACTGACACAGTGGGTGATGGCACTCGAGAGACGTCTCTCGCAGCTGATCTAAGAGTTGCATTGCCATAGTTTCTATAGGATGACAAAAGTAGCTTCAATCCTCATAGTTATTTAAAAACCAATGTTATGGCCTCCAACTTCTGTCATGTAGCAAAATGACAATGTTGCCGTTTAAATAAGTATAATGAATTTAGCAAAGCAGAGCTTTACACCTGCCCGTGACAATAAAGGTGTGCAAGGGCTGTTTATTTGTTCACTTGCAGTTTTACGAAAAATCAAAAATGTACAGATACCAATACAGAACCTTAGATGGCACCTGAGCAGGGGAGGGAGAGAGGAAAAGGCGATAGAGAGAAGGACAGAGAGAGAAAGAAGGGGAGGCAGAGGTAGAGGCGGGCAGGAGTAATAAATAAATACAAACAATAAATAATAACAACCCCCCGCTCCCCTCCCAGCCGGCCTGACAAACACCTGCCTCCATTCTACTGGGGGATGCGTGTCTTGCGGCCTGCGACACAGTCAATAAATCGATGGGAGGCTGCTGCAGGCCTCCAGACATATCTCACACACACACACGCACACGCACACGCACACACACACACACGCACACACACGCACACGCAATCTCTCTCTGATCCAATCCAGTCTTGAGTGCTTCTCTATGAGCGTGGTATCATCTCTGCTCTGTGTGTGTGTTGTTGGTGTGTTATAGCTGCGTTTACAGAGGTAACTGATGCTTTTTTTTGTCTGTTTGCACAAGTGCAGGTGGCAGTGTAGGCTGCATTTGTCATTGCAGATATGTGTGTGTGACGATTAAGGTTACAGGAGGCATTTCAGTCGCATTAGCATTTACACGACTGGAAAAAACAAACACAAGTTCATTTACATTAACAGGGTGATCCTGATGTCCGTTTATGAATATATTAATAGCAGTGGTTGACTGATATGAGTTTCAAATGCCTGACAACTACAGCCCCTAGTATAATATCTATTATTGTTATCATTTGATACAAAAAAAATCTTTGTGAAAAGGTTTGCTTGAAAATTGTGTTTATTCTGTTTTAATTGCCAAATAAATTCCAGCTGTTTTGAAATGTTATATCTAATGCAATATGCATACATTTTACGTTCAGTTTAAGCGACCAGATATTTTTTGACATAACATTTATTCATTATTTAACAGTGTAATACAGAACTGACTTAGGAATTAGCATAAGGAGAGCTGCTAGCTTTTTCTCTTGTACTAGTTGCCAAGTCAGTTCTGTATTATAAACGTTTATGCTTAAGTAAATGTTGAGTAAACGTTGCGTAAATGTTCACTGAAGTTTAACAGCTTGTGTTATAGGTTAACAGCGGATCCTGACAATCTAAAGACAGCCAAATGTCGTAACAGTCTATGTCAAATTGTATTAATATAATAATATTATTGGTTGATGATATATAAATTTTGAGTAAACATTGTGTAAGTGTTCATTGAAGTTAAACCGTCTGTTTTATCAGTTATTGGCTGATCCTGACAACCTCAAAATAGCCAAATGTTCTAACAGCCATGGCAAATTATAAATTGTTACTAATCTGTAGCATGCAAGCGAATGTACGTGTGCACAGGAGTATAAATCAAGGTTGCGGTCACCGTGCCATTGAATCCGAGTCTGAACATGCCAATTACACACAATAAATCAGCTATGAGCTCTCACGGTGAGCGAGGGAGTTATATGAGCTGGCATAACAGTGCTGAAAGCCTATTATGACAGAAAACAAGCACTCTTGATGGACTTTCAGGGATTCGGCGGATCTGTGCATATGTACTCACCTGAGGCTGCTGAGGGATATTTACAAAGCTGGGGTCTCTGGGGCCCACGCTGACAAAGCGCTGAGCGGGAGACGTGCTCGGTGTGGAGTAGGCTGTGGTGAGAATTAAACACACACACACAAAATGAATATCAATATTGTATTGGGAGCAGTACAGCTGTTAAAAAGAAGGCTTGATATGGACACTGCGCATGTTTGATGGGAAATTCTATTCATTACATCAAAAAAACCAAAACTATTGTAGATAAGCTCATCTGAGATCTGAGACACTTTATACACTGGCAGAGGAGTTTCGAGTACTCACTTGGCGAGGTGGGGGAGTTGCCCCCTCCCTCGGTGGAGGTCGAGGGAGGTTTGGAGTCTGGCACGGGCAGGGGCACGGGTCGCGCCATCGGGGGAGGCGGAGGCGGCGGCAACATGGGGGTGGGCAGAAACGGGTTGTGCACCTTCCCTTGACTGCTCCCGTTGGGCTGGACAGACACAGGACATAAAAACATGAAAACGCACTCTGAGTATCAACTTCCAGGCACGTATGACCAGCAGGCACAACAGAAGCATCTCACACGTGCGCATCAGGAGAATGTGCTCAGCAATTTTTTGCTGCTCCCAGTCATAAAAAATTCTGCTGCTGTGCGCACTTCACCGTTCATAATCTATGACCCAAACTGCACGCTGTCTCTCCCCCATCAGGGCCACGTCAGTCTGCCCAGAGCCGGGTCACTCTATCGAACGGGAAAGGGATTTATTAGCTGCGCAACCCAGTGAAAACTAGTGTGGAGAAGATGGACCTTCTGTATCATGTTTAGAATGTCATGTAACTTTTAAATGGCTAGATGACTTTAAAATATGTTGTTTTAGGATTGTTTTAAATATATATTATATCTATTTGTAATATTGACCTCTTTATTTCATTATATTTTCAAGTATTTTCATTGTTTTTCTTTTTTTATTACTATAACAGCATTGTCATAAGAAGCTTGAGATGCTATATATATATATAGTTGACAATGTGACACATATTTGCTTATCATAAGGAACTACATTATTTTTGAGCATGTGTAGCTAGAAGCATAAATAGTTGCATAGTAGAGTATGTTTAGAGCCTAAATGCTTATCTCATGAAGGTTTTTATACATCTTGAAACTTTTGATGTACAATCCTTCTATCCATCCTGTCATAAGACAACAATGTTGTTAGCATCAACTGCACTGAACTGGCACTGAAAAAAGGTGTAAAATACTAAAAAGTCACAGCGAACAAGACAATGACAGGGATACAAAACATGACATAGAATTAGTGAGAGAGTGTGTATGTATGTATGTATGTACAAAAATACTCCTTCTTACATTAAGGAAGCCCACCTGTCCAGCTTGCTGACCACTGTCAGGGCAGACAAGTTGGACAAACTCCTTGAGCGTCTCCTGGGGGTGGTAGCGGATGGCGTGGTGGGAGAAGTACGAGCCGGGCTGCTGAATGATTGGCGACGTCGGGAAATGAAGACTTGACGGCGTGGCGTGAGGACTCGCTGAAAAAGAGACAAACAGAGGAGCATGGTCAGAAAAGGATAGAGGGAGAGGAAGGATGGAGAAGAGGGGCTCCATGATGAAAGGATGTGGACATTGTGGTGGGTTTGTGCTTGGTTGGATTGCTCATGCAGATGGGGACGTACACACAAAGGTGGCTTTTTTTTTGTGGGCTTGCTTCCCACACTCATGAGGTAACATAGAGGGACTTTATTTGGATTTAACATATATGAAAATGAGGCTGTGATGTTGAATATATACCTCATGTCTTTCCAAACCAGTATGACTCTCTTCCGTGGAAGACAAAAGAATATATTTTGAAGAACTGTTTTGTCCATATAATTAAAGTCAATGGGGTCCAAAACAACAACATTGGAACAGCATTGACTTTCATTGTAAGGATGAAAAAACATCATCTTTTAGGTCATACAACGACATTAGGGTAAATAACCAATGAGCCATTTTCACATTTCTGGAGTTCTCAGAGAGAAAAGATTACAATGGTCAGAAGAGAGAAAGATCACTCCCTCAGCTGTTGCGTTAGTAACACTCATCCAGCAGCGTTAACCAATTTCGTGCCATGGTAATAAAACACAAAGTAAAATAACATTACAAAACGTTTCTAGATTTATGATGCTAATAACTTGTGAAAAGGGTCCATTTTCATGTTTGCATTCCTCTAAGACAGTCTGACGTATTACACAAGGCCGTACTTTTATCCCTCACGGTCTAATCAAATTAAATGTGGTATCTACTCGAAAGGGTTGTGACAGCACACACTCGCACACAATGCATGCACCTGTTCGTAACAATGGGAAAGCACCGCAATAACCAGCTGTTCAGTCAACAACACTTGAAAAACGTACTTGATACCAAAAGAGCGCCAGATCCTCATTCTGTGATTTCTTTTTGCATCATTACGACCGATGCAACTAATAAAATGTCTCAGTGACGTATCGTTCCTTGGCTCTATCGCACCTTTCTGGCAGGCCTTCGGAGCGCACAGGGACTGACAGTCCTTTAATGGATCGAACCTTATCAAGTATTTAATTGTAACCGGCACAATCTAATTAGGCGGCTCTTAATAGAGGTAATATTCGGTTATTGGTTATTAGTATAATGCCTGGGATGTGCGGCAGCGCGGGGTCTTTAAGCCTGTGATGTATCGCAGCAGAGTTAATAAGACTCCGCACTCACCCTCTCCAATCTCTCGCTCTCTTTCAGGAGAGATGGTAAGCTGATACTACATAAACATTGTTAAAACCACAGCCCCCTGCTGCAGTAATTCACTTAGCTCTGGCCTTGATTTATGGCTCTGTCAATAGAGGGTGACTGGAAACTCTGGACGCTGGGGCTGCGATGTAGCCATTGTATTTACAGTAATAATGGAATGGACGACTCTCTCCTGCCCTTCTTTTGGTGTCGTTCTCCGTCGTACCTTTCCAGATGCCGTCTTTTCATGGCCTGGCTCTTTCTGTTGGGGGTAGGACGCAAACTTTTATGAAGGAGATGCGAAGACACGTTCGCTGTCTCTTTACCGTCCCTGTCGTATTGGATTAGCCCGAGGCGCTGCCGCAGCGACCGACCCCCTCTGAGACACACCCTTTACAAGGCTGAGTCAGGATTTGAGTGGACGACACTCTTGTTCTTAGCACAAATGCTAACAAACACACACATTCAGCCTCAGCATACACAAAACTGCTAGTCACGTCGCATAGCCAGCGGTAATCTCGTCAACGCAATTACCGACAAAAATGCTCATAAGGTTTTACTTAGACAAAAATAACGAAGACGAGATGGGGAAAAAAGTAAAACAATGTTCAATTATTTTAATTAACAATGTTGATGAAAATATGACGAGAATGTGCAATGCAATGATTTTTGAGGTTAAACATAAATTTAATCGAATGTATAATTCATAATATGAAAATATGACGTTGAGAAAAAAATAACTGCACAATAATGAAAAATGGGATAACTGTGTGTGAGTGTGTATATATATATATACACACATACAATATTTAAGAAAATATAATATTACAAATTATTATAAATTCTATGAAAATATAACGACAAGAAAACAGTGCTAACAGTGTTTTTGAGGAATATGTATATTAATTTTTGATTATAAATTGTGATCATATATATATATATATATATATATATATATATATATACACACACACATAATATATACAGTGCTATCAAATCGCTTTCTATAATTAACATAGAAGTTTTTGTATTATATAATATATGTGTATGTATGCGTATATATATATATATATATATATATATATATATATATATATATATATATATAAAGTGTTGTCAAATCGATTAATCGCGATTAATCACATTCAAAATAAAAGTGTGTGGTTACATGTGTGTATACGGTGTGTAATTATTATGTATATATAAATACACACACATGCATGTATTGTATATATATTTAAGTATTTGCATTTGTATGTAATATTTGCATATATATTCTGTATATATATTTATATAAATTATATTTAAATATGAAAACATTTCTTAAATATATACATGCATGTGAGTGTATTTATATATACATAATATTTATACACAGTACACACAAATATATTATGTAAACATCGAATATTTGGTTTCTTTATCGTCAACTACAATGTGTTTTGTCTGAGTAAAACACTAACATTTACGACAAAATGACAAAATATTAATTTAAAATATATTTTTTATGAAATGACTATCAATAAAACAAAACTGTAGAAATTATCACAGCAAACAAAACCTGAGGACTTGAAAACCAACCGCCCCAGAGACGGCATTAAACAGCCTTTTCCATGAACATTCGCCGGTACTATCTGCAATCCAAGAGCTGTTTTAATGAAACACTTGAGCAGCATATGGTTTCTGCTCCGTTATTCTAAGAAGTGGATCCAACTGGCATCGCCGCATCTATCTGGAGGCAACATGTTGAGACTGGACTGCTTTCGTGACGTTTCTCCTCGCCAAACAAAACCATTTTTCAAATGTCGTCAATCATTCGCTCTCACAAGGGCAAACGCTTTACCTGTTCAGGCTTTAAATCATCACACAGTCGGTTCTCTAGAGCCAAACGAACTGTAGATCAGTGTTACACTTTTGGTAACCAGCTTACGTCAGCTACAGCGAAACCTACCTTGTCAATTATGCAAATTGCCACAGTCAATTAGTGTTGAGAGAAAAAACCCCACTTTTTTTCTTCTTCACTCGCTGACAGAATCTAAGTGTTGTGGAACGATAGCCAATTACTTAAATTGCTTGCTCCCATGTCATGTTCTTATTCATTTAATGGTGGTTATTTGGACGGAAAATTGCAAGTAAACAAAGTTTGACCGTGTCTCGAGTTGTCAAAGCTTCTGGATGACATAATTCACTTTCAAGGCTGTCAACTCCTCCGTCTTCAGCATTCCCTGTTGTGCTAAAATGGACACCGTCTCCTGCGCCTTAATATTCATGTAGCACATCAGGAAAACCCCACTGATGTGCAGAAAGAGGCTTGATGAATTAAAAAGGGGTTGTGATGAGACTAATACCAGAACACAAGCGTGAGAGAGAGAACAGCCATGTCTTAACTATAGACACCAGGAGATCATAGGAACCCCAGGAGAAGAGTCTGATCCTTAGAAATGACTTTGTGCTTTATTAACCAGCGGGTTGTTCTTGCGAAACGTGGCGCCATGGCATTAAATGCTGTTAATGGTCAAAGAGAGGCTGGGGCGTAAAACTTAGCCTAGTTGTGGCTAAATGTTTGAGAGTTGCACCATTAAACTTAGTTGAAACAGCCCCATATGTGTAAACTAAATATTTACAGAAGCCTCCGACCACAAATGGCTAATATATAATACAGTATGAATAATAGCAGACTAACTGAATTACAACAGTGAGATTTCTAGACGTATAATGTTGTTGACATTTACACTGAATATTATGACTTGACTTGAACGCTCTTTAGCATGAAACTGTTTCTTTTGCATGACAGGTTTCAATACAAAAAATGTATTCTATAGTATTTGTTTCATTATATATTATTATTCAAGTATTTATTTTTATTATTCATTATTAATAATACATTTTATTTTACTACCTATTTATTTATTTTATTTTATAACTTTTAATATATACTTATTTTATTTCAGAGTAAATTACATTTATTACAGCTTATTATTTTATTATAAATATATTTTATTCTAAAGTATTGTTTGTTATATATTTTTATTTATTCATTTTTTATTATTCATTATTATTAATGCATTAAAACATTTTATTTTATTACCTATTTATTTATTAAAACTTTTAATTTATATGTATTAATTTATTTAAATATTTACATAAATATTGATATTTATGTAAATATTTACATATTTAAATATACAAATAATTTTAGTTCAGTGGACATTCAATTTATTACAGTTGAAAATGACAAAAAAGGAAACCAACTGCAAAAAGCAAAAATTGTACTTATTATTTTTATGTTTTATTATGTATTATTATTTATTTATACATAATACAATCTGTATTTATTACTTGTATTATTTTTTTAATTAACAATACATATTTGGCTTATTTATTAAATTAATATGAATATTTACATATTTATATACTTATTTAAATATACTAATTGTTTTATTTCAAAATAAATGACAAATTAAACACAGTTGTGTGAGGCAAACAACAACTAAAGATAAAACTGACATGCACAGCTTTCTAACATAAATTTAGAGGCTTCTTATTATATGCAACCAAATTAAGAACAACAATTAGTAGTCACTAATCTCCAAGTTTGAACTTGATGAAAAAAAAAAAAGTATTTACAAATGGCAGGTGCAACCTTTCTAAATTCAAAAGAGTTTCAAGGAAAAGAGTACCTGTTTGCCTTATTTCTATCACTGTGTGGTTCCACTGCTGACAAAAGAGGCATAGGGCGGCCGCAGAGGTAGTGGGTGGCCCTAAAAGTTAATCTGAGGGGGGTCCAGCGGACACATACCTCCCAAAGCAAATATGGAAATGATAATGATGAGCTGAAAAGGAGGCAGACTCCAGCAGCTGGTTGAGCGCGGCTCCTCTGTTGCCATTGTGCCGCCACCCGCGCGTAATAGAAAAGGCTCTGGATTAGTTCCACTTTGCAAATCGTGTTGGTTCACTGATCTTTTTTTTTCACTTTCCTCAACCTTTTTTCCTCGCCGGCCCATTGCTGCCAACTTTCATTGAACGGTGGATTATCAAAATAATAACTAAGGTGATAATAAAAGGCTTTTTTATGCAATAGGCAACAGGTTCCCACTTCACCCAGTTTGAATAACACTGAAAAGGAGGGAAGAGCAAGTGTTGCGAAGTCGCACGGTCAATTGAAAGGGAGGACAGACTTAGTCGGTTTTAAATATTCTTTAATGGTTTAAAAAAAAGAAGTTTTCCGGCCACCCCGCCTAACCGCATAAACCGGCCTTGACGCCCTTAACGTCTTGAAAAAGAGGGAGGCACTTTAAATCAATCATAGATTCATGGATTTAGCTTTTAAGAACTACTCTTAAAAGGGCGACAAGCCTCGCCGCATATGCATATTAAATCGCGATCCATTTTGCGCCTCACGTCCACGTGGGCATAAAATATTCACATGACAGCGATACCACTTCCAAGCGTGATTTAATACTAATAGCCTCACAAATTAAGTTGTGGTTAATACTTCAACATATTCAAAGTAATTTATGCTGGAAACAGGCCCTTTGGCCCAGTTCTGTGAGCCATTTGGCTTTATATCCAGCAAGTTAAGAATATTAATAATAGAGAAAAGGCAAAAACAGGTAAATTTACACACAGACCCTGACTTTTGCATAGAGGTCATTGAATACTGCACAAAACAAAGTGCTTTGAATATGCGATGGAAAACTACAAACCAGCCAACAGGTCATAAATTCAGCAATCTTGAGTTTATTTTCCTTACTTTAACTCACAATCACACAAAGACAGCAGCATGTAGCCGCTTTGGGTTTGATTGGGTCCTTATCTATGACAAAACCATTCACAGGCAGTGACAATAAAGTCGTGATAACCTGATCCAGGCCACTCTCTGATAAAGCCTGGTTCGCTGAGAAAACCAACCCATGTGTAAGTCACACTCAGAGATCCGGTTAAGTGTTTACATTAAACGCATGTAAATCAAGCAGCCGGATGAGGTGATACACACTGTGGGTTGCACTCGTAAAGTGACCGCACTCACATCCTTAGTGTATTTGTCAACAACTGTCCGATTTTAACAAGTTACAAATATAACTCTCTCACATTAACCCACACTGCCTCAAGCCCAGTTCACACTGACAGCAAAAGTATTGCCTCCAAAAAAAAACGAAAAAAAAAAAACAAACAAAAAAGTAGTTTTCAGTGAATCAAAAACATACAGGACAACTTGTGTAGTCAGATGCATGAACAAATTACTTATTTAGATGATTATTTTAAGGGAATCAAAACACTAACATCAAATATTATAACATCATTTAAGATATTTTAATTTTAATAAATAAAGAAGTAATTGAAAAAAATATTTTTATAAAGATACAACAATCAGAACAACTAGAGACTTTGTGAAGCAACTGAAGAAATTTTAAATGGCATTTCTTATTATGATATTTATTTACACATATTGATAAAATGTCAATGAAGGACAAGCAATTCAAAGTTGACTTCCGTTGCTTCAAATTAATTATAATTTTGGCTCTTGTTGCTAATTTTTTTTAATTACTACAATTGTAATGTAACATTTTGAAGGATCTCTCTATAATTTACAGCATTACCTGATAGACATTGTAACTGTAACATACCCCAAATTAATCGTAATTGAATCCGAATCAAACTAAATTGGAATTGAATCAGAATCTAAATCAAACTGAATAGGAACTGAATCTGAATCAAATGGAATTGGAATTGAATCAGAATCGAATCAGAATAAAATATAACGTAGAGCTTGTAAATTGGAACCGAATAACAAAAAAAAACCGGTCCGTATCCCCATCGTGTTGCTGCACATTTGCATGAAGTTAAACTGTACACAAATTGGCTGCATCTTCAACTCTCATTGAAAATAAAAATGACGTCCAGTTGCTTTGATACTACAAATCTCTGTCAGTGTGAACGCCTACAGTCAGAGTCCATTCAGACTCTGAGGTTCCTGCTCATCCAGTCTGATCTTACAAGGGGACACTGTGGGGTGTGAAGGAAACTGGGATTTGAAGGATTGTGGTGGTCCTGCTGGCTGGGAATAGGGGCTTGGGGAAGAAGAGTGGTGCAGTTTGAGGAGGGTGGGGTGTTGGGACCTCACCTCTGGGTCCTGTAATGACAGGTCGATGATGGTGTGTGAATGCCGTTCGGGGGGAAGCGGTCTGCGAAGGCACAGGGCTGCTGAAACCAGACTTCTCTGACTTCTTTAATGTGGTAGGCGATGGCATCCCTGGCAAGAATGATTGATAAGTGCAGTTTAATAACGCAAGGTCATGGAGATACAGGCTGGCGCAAGGAGAGAGTGGATAGGAGGGGTGGGGTGGTTTGTTTGGGTGAGTGGATGGGGGTCAAGACAGCAGGGGAGACTGAGAGGCCCAGCGGGGTGTGGCATAGGATACACTACATGGGGCCGAACGGTGACTCTGTTCCAGTACAACACAAGGTCACGTGAAAATGTAGTGTCTTGACTTCAAAATGTCGAACTGACATGTGCCCTAGACATGACCTTGTGACCTTTTTTATGATAAAAATATGAGAATGGAGCACCTAAACGAACATGGTGATGGGGAAGATTATGATATAATTGCAATATAATGTGTTGTCTCACAAAACTTTTGTATTCTTTTGCAAAACATTTGTTTTCCCCTGAGAAAATGTTGTGTTCACTCACAAAACTTTTGTGTTCCCTTAGAAAATATATGTTTGCTCAGAAGACTTTTGCGTTCCCCAAGAAACTTTACATTTGCTCACAAGACTTTTGCGTTCCCCAAGAAACTTTACGTTTGCTCACAAAATATTTGCGTTCCCCAAGAAACTTTACGTTTGCTCACAAGACTTTTGCGTTCCCCAAGAAACTTTACGTTTGCTCACAAAATAGTTGCGTTCCCCAAGAAACTTTACATTTGCTCACAAGACTTTTGCGTTCCCCAAAAAACGTTATGTTTGCTCACAAGACTTTTGCGCTCCCTAAGAAACTTAACGTTTACTCACAAGACTTTTGCATTCCCGAAGAGAGTTTATGTTTGCTCACAAAATATTTGCGTTATCCAAGAAACTTTATGTTTGCTCACAAAATATTTGCGTTATCCAAGAAACTTTACGTTTGCTCACAAAATATTTGCGTTATCCAAGAAACTTAACGTTTGCTCACAAAATATTTGCGTTCCCCAAGAAACTTCACGTTTGCTCAAGACTTTTGCATTCCCCAAGAAACTTTACGTTTGCTCACAAAATATTTGCGTTCCCCAAGAAACTTTACGCTTGCTTTACAAGACTTTATGCTCCCAAGAAACTTGACGTTTGCTCACAAAATATTTGCGTTCGCAAAGAAACTTTACATTTGCTCACAAGACTTTTGCATTCCCCAAAAAACTTTACGTTTGCTCACAAGACTTTTGCGCTCCCTAAGAAACTTAACGTTTACGCACAAGACTTTTGCATTCCCGAAGAGAGTTTATGTTTGCTCTCAAAATATTTGCGTTATCCAAGAAACTTTACGTTTGCTCACAAAATATTTGCGTTATCCAAGAAACTTTACGTTTGCTCACAAAATATTTGCGTTATCCAAGAAACTTTACGCTTTGCTCACAAAATATTTGCGTTATCCAAGAAACTTTACGTTTGCTCACAAAATATTTGCGTTATCCAAGAAACTTTACGTTTGCTCACAAAATATTGGCCTTCCTTAAGAAACTTTACGTTTGCTCACAAGACTTTTGCGTTCCCTAAGAAACTTTACATTTGCTCACAAAATATTTGCGTTCCCCAAGAAACTTTATGTTTTTCGCAAAACCTTTCTCTTCCTATGAAACTTTACATTTGCTCACAAAACCTTTGCTTTCCCCAAGAAACTTGTCGTTCACTCACATTGTTTTCTTTCTCCAAGAAACCTTACTTTTGCTCATAAAACGTTATTCGTTCCCCAATTTTGCATTTGCTCACAACCCCTCCCCTTATATTAGCCTAAGAAACGCTGCGTATGCTTGCCAAACCTTTGCATTCCCTTGAGAAACTTTACATTTACTCATAAAACTTTTGCATTCCCTTGAGAAAGTTTGAGCTTACTTGCAAAACTTTTGCGTTCACAGAGAAACTTTGCAAAACTTTTCACTCACAAATCTATTGCATTCCTTCCAGAAACTAAAAAATAAAAACTATATTTCAATACTTTTGCAAGTAAATGCTTTTTCTTTGATTTTTGAATAGATTTTTCTCCTATCACCATGTGACCTTAGGGGCTGCGTAGTTGACCGTAGCTATAAACACGATATATTTCTTTAAAGGATTTTTTACCCCCATCTCCTAATTACTAAACAGTTGGGTCAAATTAATTCAGATGAGGTATTTCTGATATACAATGAGTGTGAGGTTAGTTGTTAATGGTAAATTGAAAAAAAATTCAAAAACAAAATTAAAGGCCATATTGAAAGTATCTTATGCATCTTACCCATGGGCTAGTGGGATGAAATGACATAGCGATGAGTGAAACAGGATGTGGTGGAAAAAAAGAGAGAGAAAGCTGAACAGACACGGAGGGAAAAGGAGTTAAGGATGCAAAGCACACAGCATTCACATTCACAGTCTGGCAGGCAGCCTTGCTTTGGCAGGGGTTAATGCGAGCAACAGTTCAGACGTACAGGCTAACATGGGCTAACTGAGAATGACTGAAGTCTGTTAGTGCATGCTCAGCCACGTTAGTTCAACTCCTCCCTCCGGCATTAGCGCTCCCATACCGCCTCGCTTCACTCTACCTCTCGCTTCGGGGTAAAAATAGACAGACGTGAGGGAAACCCATGGCCGATTAGCCACTTGAGGTTAGGAATGCAAATTGATAAGAATGAACTGCAAATAGAAGGGGCAATTAGGAGGCACCGCTGGCCCATTTGTCACCCAGTCAAAGTGTTTATTCCATTCTTCTGCACTGGGACAGGATTTAAGCGCTGATCTTATGTCTTATTTCTCCACGAGAGCAGTCCACTCACACCCCCAGAGAAACAAGTTCATCCAGACGCTAGCGAATGACTTTAACTAGTGCAATTCAATCATGTGTGGTTAAAGTTGAATTAATGGTTTTAGCCGGCAGCCTCCACTCTCCTTGCACTGTCCACATGTTCTCGTTACATCACAGGCCTGGTGTACGGGACGCCCCCACAGCCCACGACTCTATACAGAGACCTGTTATAAGCTAATTACAGTTAAATTAATCTATCAAGAGTGATTTTACATAAAATATACTGTGTTTTTATGCCGTGTATTTGATGCTGCAAAGAGACAGTTCACAGGCTTTTACATTTTTTGTGAAATTTCTAATTAGTATGGACAAATGTTTATTGAGTGGTTCAAAATGTAAATCTTTAGTGCTGAATTACTGGCATGTACTTAAATGAAAAATGTATTAAAACAATAAAACTTGAAAAATTAACAAAAAACAAACAAACAAAACAGGGACAGACGTTCAAAACATTATTATTAAAACCAATTATTATTAATATCAATACTATGTTATTTTTATTTAGCATGTTCTATTATAAAATTATATTATTATTGTTATTACCATTAACAACAACAACAATAATAAGAAAAAATAAGAACATTTTAAAATATTGCATTACAGAATATCCCAAATATTTATGTTAATATGTATTAATAATATTTTGATTGATTTTCCCATTAAAAATATTAAACGTGATAAAGTAAACAAAAATAATAATACATAGTAAAAATAAAAATATTGCAGCACAGTGCAATAAAATTGAGTGCAAACCAATATTAATAACGAATCGATAATAAACACAGAGCTCAAGGTGTTCCACTGTTACCGCAATATGTCGTTGTTTTCTGCTCTTTGACTCGTTTTAGATATGGAGGTAAACTGTGCAGATGCAAGTGCTTTGGTGCATTTCTGCGTGCATGTGTGTGATCAGAAGTCATATTGGTTTCTCCAGCCCTTGCAGACTCCTTCCCCTTTCAGGCACAAGAAAGAGCGAGAACACAAGATGGAAAGAAAGAAAGCATCTCTTCTTAGCATCAATGATATGTTAGCGATGGGCTTAAACCCCTTTCACTTCAGGTCATGGAAAGATCATCTAAGAGGTCAATGAAACCAGGAAGCGATGATCGCTACTTGAATACGAATATGGTAAAAGATTTTAAGGAAGCCATCAAGCACATTTAGCAAAGCTTACCAATATTTTCCAGTCTTCATTCATCAAACACACACAAAATTCCCCATTCAGCTGTTCTCCTTACACTCACACGTTCATTGCAGAATGCTTCAAAAGATCAATTTCTATGAGTACGCTGGCAGCCGTGGAAGACAGAGCGGAGTGGAAACATACAGTATTCACTAGGACAGACTCATCAAATGTATTTGAAGCCCGATGTAACCAAAACACTACTCGCCCGAGACCAACTAAGTAATAACAGACAGAAAGTGGTGGACAAGGGAATGGAGCGAGGGATAATAGGATGAGAATCACATATACATACATACATGCACACGCTGTCACAGGCCACTGCAGAGGATCAGAAGAACATTAGCTATCGCTAATGCTATTTCTTAAGTACATCAACACTTTGGACATCTTATTTACTGACTTATCTATATTTTAGCTTATCCAAAGTCACTTTGATTTCCTGTCAATCATTTTGCGTGTTCACAGAGCAGTTGAAGCAAATTTTTCAAGTTTAGCACAAAATCCGACTTCATTAGCAGTTAGCTTGTCGGGCGAGAATCCTATTTTGTTAGCATTGCTTGTAATGCTCCTGGCATTACACTCAATTATACTATAATTTTCTGTAGGGCAATGGATAAAAGGGATGTGTCTAATTCATGTGGTTCAGTGAAAGGTTGAGATGTTTAACTGCATCTTTAGCAGCTAGCTTATTGGGCAAGAACTCAATTTTGTTAGCACTGCTTTTGACAACTCCGAGATGACGTGCTGCTGGCCACCGGTTTTGGAAAAAGGAACATGTCTGATTCATGTTTTCCCAGAGAAGTTTGAGAATAGCTAAGCCTTTTCAATTAAGCTGGTTTGTTGATGGTCTGAGGTGGTCTACCAAATCTAACTAGCCTGACCAACACTGTTGACCAGGTCAAAACAAGGTCCAACTGATGATACGTTTGGACCAGCTACACAGCATGTAGGAAGCTGTGTTCTTCGATTGAGCTCTGGCAAGGTTCTTAAGGGGATATTTCGTGCCTGTAGAGTGGGGAACTCCAAAGAGAAAACAGAATGAAACCTGTGGGTTGGCGGACAGTTCTCTTTGATTGTGTGTGTACAAGTGTCTGTGCTTGCGGTGGACTGGGCCTGATGTCTCGGAGTGAGTAATGAACACTTGAAAAGGTTCTGTCAGTTGGAATCAAAGCCCAACTGTAGTCAGCACTTTCCCTTCCGAGGCGTTATTACACGCTGGTACCGGTCCTGGCCCGATTCTCCTCTTCCCCTCCCTTTTCCCCTTCCTCACGGCTGACAAATTGACAGAACCCAGACTGGCGAGGGAGGCAATTCTGTATCGAGTGCGTCTCTGCTGCTCTCCATCGCTCCTGTCCTGTAGCGCTCGCCATCCCCTCCGGCACATCAATCAGTGCTGGCCTGACTGCAGTCGGCAGTGAATCTGCCCAAACTGGTCTCAACACATGAGATAATATTATAATGTAATTTTTTAATAACATAAAATTAGGAATTATATTTATATTTTTAGATTTTTTTAAAATGTACATTTTAAAATGTCATATGTAATGTAAATATATACTATCTAATAAATGTGTAATATTTAATTTATATATTTAATTAAATGTGGAAAAACATTTTAGATATACAATTTTTTTTATCTAAATTTAAAAATATATATAGATATTAAATATTCATTCATTCATTCAACTTTGATAACTGTAAATACACACACAGACACACACAATATGGGGAGTTGTGTGTGAAGTGTATTTATATACATATATATATATATATATATATAAATTAGTAATTTAATTAAATGCATATTTTAAATTAACTTGATCACTTTCAGCAACAAAAGTGTCTTTTTTATATTATTTAAAATTTGAATAATTAAATGTTTTATTGATTGTTAAATGTTAAAATTGAATGTTAAAAATGTCACTTGTTTTTATTTGTAGATTTTGAGTTGGTGGTGAGGACTATGACATCAGTACTCCATCTGTGCTGACACTGGCTACGTGCGGCGAGCAGAAAGACGGGTAGACGTGACCCCGTGCTCCCTACACCGGCCTATCACCTGACACCCGCTACCTGAGCAATGACAAGCATGCTGCTGCCGTGGACATACTTTCGAAAGGCTGGCTAATTTTAAACACATAGCGAAGGTCTCCGCTATCAAATAAAGATAGGAGAGGCCCGCACACACGTATATAAACACAAACACACAACCGACACACTCGGGGTAAATTCATGGAAAGGAATACAAATCAAACAGATGGCAGGCATAACAAGACCTCGAGATGTCACAGTCTTTTTGATGTTTAACACCACGTCTAAAAAATGGATGCAAGCGGCTGATTGGACGAGAAATGTGATCCTGTCACGGACGAGCGAGTGATCCGCAGGTCAAATCACACTCACTTTTTCTCTCACCCTCTTAGTTTACTCACACATTCCCTCTCACATTCGAGCAAACACACACTGGAACAGACTCTCACTTGCTTGGTGCCGGAGCAACTGTGAAAAGCACTTAATATTCAGACACAGCTCGAAATCAATTGCACCGCTCCATATTCCCCATTTGTATCATCTTATTTCACATTTAAATATGTTATGGATGTGTCAGAAATGTGGACTAGTCAACTAACCATCCAATAACAAAGTAGTCGGTTAGGAAGGTTGATTTGAGTTAATCTACATTTTTTCGTATACTTTTTAGCTTTAATATACAGTGTAACTGACAACTTTAAATTCATATGTAGAGAATATATATATATATATATAATTATCACAACTTCTTCCGACATTGCATCCTCAAAAACACAAAGACACATCACTTTAACGCAAACATTTCCAGATGCACCATTTATGGATGTGGGTGACATCATGCACACATACAAATCATAGGGACATCATGGGGCAGGGGGTGCATGTCATTTCAGGGGGACAAAAACATTCCTCCGATTTTTTCTTTTCCTTTTTTTTTTGCGGTAAATGTGGCTGTGGGGGGAAAAGCTGTGGGAGTGGGGGGTGGGGAGTAAAACATCTGAGTAGAACAACACCAAAAAATAAGGTACGAAACAACAACGACGACGACGACAAAACTAGACGGCACAATGGACGAGCTCCTTTTTTGGGTGGGGAGGGAAGGTGAGGTGTGGAAGGGTGACAACATTGATGTAGTTTTACCTTGTCTTGAGATGAACGAACTAGCTAGCGAGCCACGCAGTTTATATCCAGCTTTGAAAGACAAGGAAGGAGGAGAAAGAAACAAGGAGGGACAAAAGAACAAAAAAGGCAGCGTGAATAAGAGGTGTAGAAGCAAATGTGCAACACCTTAGCAGTTCAACCATTCATGTCAGATATGATATGTCCAGAACCTGCCAGACAGCCACACACTCAGATTACACACACACACACACACACACACACACACACACACACACACACACACACACACACACACACACACACACACACACACACGGGACATTGACATTGACTTCGGGTTTCCTTCTCTGGATCTTCCTGACTTCCTTCACTGCGTGACAGTTAATCTTCCACATGTAGCGGTCTGTAAACAAAATATGTCTACACTGCAACTAAACCCATAGTTATCATAGTTATTAATGTTTTGCATTGCTGTTTTATGTGTGCTGAAGCTGATTATATTATAATATATAATATAATATATTATAGCTGATTCATTATAATTATATATATATATATATATATATATATATATATATATATATATATATATATATATATATATATATATATAATTCATATTTTATATCAAATTACATACATATATATATATATATATATATATATATATATATATATATATATATATATATATATATGAATAAAAAATATTTTTAAATAGTTAACATATGAAATCAGTAAAAAAGTGAAATATATGTATACTTAAAGTATAAGATTATTTTATATTAATATCGTATTTTATATAATTAATTATATATTTTATTTATTTATTTGTATTATTGAATACAAAAATATTCTATACTATATAATTTATAATTAAATGAAATATTCTATAATATTTTTATAGATTATATTTCTACACATTAAAATTAATTTACTGATTTGTAATTTCCCAGATTTCCTCTAAAAATCTGTGTGGAAAGTGAAAAAAACTTTTGGGCCTGCTTATGAGTCCTGCTTTTACCTTTGGAATTATAAGCCATTACTTTCGTCGTGTTTGGCTCGAGAACTGGTACTAAATGCCTGTTTGAACTTTGCAAAAGTACCAAAGGAATCAGTAAATGAATCATTAATGAACTAAGTGGAATTGGAATCATTCAGTTCCTTGAATGATTCTCTTAATAACGATCATCCCCTCTCATACCCGGCTTTAGCTCTGTCCTGACCTGGCTATAATATGTGACGCATGTTTTCGCTCTATCTCTGTCCACTATGCTGTGTCTGTTTCTAATATGGAGGGAGAGCGAGACTTGATTGAAGACGCTTTGGAGCAGGACAGATTTACAGTCCTCTGCTCTGTGGCAATGCGACGGGGTTCATAGGACACACGCACGTGGTCCAAGATGAATCAGCACTCGACATTCAATCCCACACACATACGCTGTCTTACGAGACTCTTCATACATTGTTAGCATTATTAGTAGACACATGGGTATGAAGTTAAATGAGTCTGTATCTACAAGCCATCTATTGTTAACTTCTGAGATGGACTGAGGGGGGCGGACGGTGTAAATCTATAAAAAAGAAAAACAAATGAGGTGCCATTTGAGTTTGAGGGTGCCATCTCCGAAATGTCATACCCGGAGAGACGGATCAGAGATGCTGAAACCTCTCCGAAAAAAAGAAGAAGAAGAAGAAACAGAAATAATCCCCACACAGCTGTTGCCGTCCCACAACCAGCACACACCACAGGATGCACAAACAAACACACACACACACACACACAGCAGATCCGATCGCTCGCTTTCCACCCACAACCCCACAGTGTGAGAGTGTGAATATGTGTGTGTGAGGCTGGCTTTCAGGGTGGACGGTTACCTGGCTCCACTTCATGCCAGCTGCTGGCTTGGCTGCCGCTGCCAGGCGAGCGTCCCTGACCTGGGTAGTAGGACTCCTCTCCCGGGCTGTCCACCTCATCCTCCATGCATTTGATACGCTTTGCAGAACTGTGCGACAAAAAAAAGAGACAGAAAAGAGAGTGGATAAATAAAATCAAATGCAAATTCTGATATAGACAACATTAAACTGCATTAAGAAAGCATTAAATGTCTTAATGTGATGTATTTTAGGGGCGGGGGTTGATTTTACCTATTAGGATGTGATTGGAAAATGAAAAGTGATATTTATTCATATTGTTTTTTCCTCTCCCACACTATGCCATAAATAATACATCTTTTATTAAAAAGTAAATATGTTAAAATGTTTTTAATAAATTAATTAAATTATACAAAATAGCAAAATAAATAAAGCATACAAAATAGAAATAAATTATTGACCAATTATTAGATTTTTTAATTTATTCATTAATTTATTATTTGTTAACATTTCATGATATTTATCGTAATATTTCATTAAATGTATGTTGACATATACACTGCCGTTTTTTGATCTGTAAGATTTTTTTAATGTTTTTAGAAGAAGTCTTTTCTGCTCACCAAGGCTGCATTTATTTTATTAAAAATATTTTATATAGTAATATTGTGAAACATTTTTAAAATGTAAAATAACTGTTTTCTAATTGAATATACTTTAAAATGTAATTTATTCCTGTGATGCAAAGCTGTTTTTTCAGCATCATTACTCCAGTCTTCAGTGTCACATGATCCTTCAGAAATCAATCTAATATGATGATGTGCTGCTCAAGAAACATTTATGATTATTATCAGGATTATTTGATGAATAGAAAGTTCAAAAGAACATAATTTATTTTAAATAGAATCTTTTGTAACATTATCAATGTTCTTACTGACCCAAAACAGCAATGTATATCTATTAATTTATATGAATGTTATCTATTAATAAAATATAGTTATTAATTTGGCACACTTAGTCTATCAAAATATAAATCAAAATCATGAAATGTCAAATGAATAAAACATTATTTAATTGGATTTTATATAAATATTATATATGATGAACATTATATGATATATGAATTAAAATATATAAAAGAAAATATATGAATATATCAAATATATTAAAAGTTTTATAATTTTTTTTTAAAGATATGTTCATATATTTTTATATACACTATGTATATAGCCCTGTTTACAGCATAAAGGTTATTTGAGGCAAAGAAAGTTATTATATTTTTAGAATAGATTTTATTAGTGTAGAATATATTTATTCAGGACAAGAAAATGGACAGCTAATACATATGTGCAATCTTAAACTCACTCTCACACACACACACACACACACACACACACATGTTGTGTTTCCATGTTTTATGGGGACATTCCATAGGCGTAATGCATTTTATACTGTACAAACCGTATTTTCTATCCCCTACACTGCCCCTGCCCCTAAACCTACCCATCACAGGAGACATGCTGCATTTTTACTTTTTCAAAAACATCACTTAGTGTGATTTATAAGATGTTTTCCTCATGGGGACCAAAAAATGTCCCCACAAGGACAAAAATTTGGATATTGCCATCTTTGTGGGGACATTTTGTCCCCATACCGTAGGGATTACCAGTCCACACACACACACACACACACACACACACACACACACACACACACACACACACACACACACACAAGAAGTGAGGAATCACTGGAGGCTGGTGGTCATGTGTGTGTGAGTTATCTGCTGTGAGCTGAGCTCTGACATTTATTTGTTAATGTAAGGCCTACTGGTGTTTTTCACTCATAATCGCTTAATTAGTTTCTAGCATGCAGCCACACACAGGGTCCTTATTCCAGATGTTTGCTTTGGCAGGCCTGGCTGAAGAGGCCACTGAAGCATGTGGGCAGACGCACACATGTACACACACACACACAGATGCATGTGAGCGTGCACACATGGACTCAAAAGCCTGCGAGTTAGTGCTCTAAACTACATTTTTGTGCATCAAAGGCACTTATGATGCCCAAAAACACTTACTGACGAGTACATTCTGTCATATTCAACAAATGTACTTCATGGAAACGGCTAAAATGAACACACACATGATGATTGTTGTATTTTCAAATGTGCGTTACATATTAGCACAAATGTTTATGTACTTTGTGTTGATTTTAGGCATGCTGCGTTATGTAAAAGTGACAGCAAAATTTGCCCCATCAATGAAATCACAGTGACCATTTATACGCTGCGTTTCAGCTGTGCACACACACACACACACACACACACACACACACACACACACACACACACACACACACACACACACACACACACACACACACACACGTGTCTAAACATACACACATCTGTCTACACATCTCGTGCGCGGTTTTGCCACGTAGTGCGGATTTACATTGGAGACCAGTGTCTGTGTGTATGTGTGTGTGTGTGTGTGTGTGTGTGTGTGACTGGCCTGTAGGCTGAGCGGGTGGCGGAGGGAGAAGGTTCCAGGTGGACACACATATGCTGGAAGCTTGTGTAGCTCAGACTCCTGCAGCCTCTTCGAACACTCAGCCAACACATCAATCTCTGCCTCGGCTGATTAATTAAGACTCAGAGTGAAGGGGAGAGAGTGTGTGCGTATCTTTTGAGTGCGTACCTGCTAGAAGAAGTGCTGGGTAGGGGGCGCCTCATGGCCCCAGGGCTCATACTGTAGTAGGAAGAGCTGTCCAAGTCTGCCAACGAGAAGTTGGGCCCCGTCCCTGCTGCAATGGGCGCTGCCATACACAAAAAAGAGAACAAAAGTCAACAACTGTGAATAATGCAATCTGGAGCATCAGATTTTGATGCATTTCATCTTCATTTCCCCGTCAAAAGTAAAAGTAAAGCTTAATTTCTAACCCTAAGCATTCCTCTTGGCTGTATGACAAGCTTACTTTTCAATTACAACGGTATCATAAACTGATTTAGCTCACACCAAATACATTTTAATCAGACAGACAGACAGATAACGAAATAATAGATAGAATGATAGAAAGATAGATAGAACGATAGATAGAGACAACAAAATAATAGATAGAATGATAGAACAACAGATAGATAGATAGACAGACAGACAGACAGACAGACAGACAGACAGACAGACAGACAGACAGATAGATAGATAGATAGATAGATAGATAGATAGATAGATAGATAGATAGATAGATAGATAGATAGATAGAGAAACAACAAAAGAATAGATAGAATGATAGAACAATAGAATGATACACACATTTACTCATATTTGTAAACTTGTACTGGTTACAAAACTTTCCTCCCAGAGCGAGTCGCTACAATCTGCACGTGCCCCTTTCTGTAGGTCACCGGTGAGCAGCGCTCTATCAAACGCCTTTGTCATACAGTACATAAAGCCGTGATGCCTCTTTATATTCATGGTGACTGAGACCACTATTTTTGATGAGGACAGCACGAATGTGTAAGAGAGCGGCCCTGGTCCTGCATACCTAATAGGCCGGGCCCAGGCGTAGAGAGAGAGAGATGTATGTATGTGTGTGTGTGTGTGTGTTCGGGGTCAGGCGGACGACAGAGTGGAAGACTGTGATAGACACGGTAATGGGCTGCCTAATTAACATTGGAAGAGGACACAGCTAAAGGGGCAAGTTGGACCAAGGGAGGGAGAGAGAGCCGTTGCACCAGCCAACAAGCTAAAAGTTGGATACGTAGGAAGTGAGAAAGGAAGTGCTATAATTTCTGAGTCATCTCTTTATGTTAACTTTTTTTGGAGGGGGTGGGGTGGGTGGTCCTTCGCTCTAATAGAAGTGGTGGCGCGGATTATTTATGACGAGCAGTAAAGCCAGCTGCATTTGCATGGCTAATAGTAGGATGTGAAGTAATTTGTGTGAGAGCTAACCTGGGCACTGGGCTGCAGTAACTCAGCCGGCCCTCAACGCACACACACATACACACAAAAGCGCCCTCGCGCCGAGAGCGGCCGGCCCTGCTGCTGCAGTTTGGGTAGAAAAATGACCACACTGCAGTCTGTCTGACTGGAATGGAAATCAATCATAAAGGTAATCCGCAGTCTCTACCTCTTAAAGGCTTTATCAAGTGCTTTCGCTTGGAGGATTCCAAATGAAGCCTGTGGCTATCAGGCCGGCATTGATCTCTCTCTCTTACCTCTCGTCTCTCCCTTCCCTTCTGTTCTCTCTCTCTCTGATCTTTACTGCTTTACCTTTCAAGTTGCTGGGCGCAAAGTACATTAGCAAAATGTTTCAATCTATTCTATTTACTTAGTGCAGAGGAATGGCAGTGCAGTGTGTGGCTTTACTTAGCTGTGCATTGGGGACAAAAAAATCGTCTGCACAAGTTAGCTGAAGCTGACAAAAATGTCCACAAAGGTGAACATTTCAATATCCAACAATATGATGAAATTAAATATCTCCAATATTAACAGCTATGGTACAGATATATCACGCATACCTACTTAAACATGTAGTAAGTTTTATAGATAGCACAGTAAAAGTATAGTAAAGAGAACCAGGCCAAAGGCCGGCAAGTTATAGGAAGTTTGTTGTCGGGACAGCAAAGTGACCGAGTCTACTGGATGTGACAGAGTTTTTTTGGTGTAGTCTCTTGTCTCAAGGGTTGAAAATCCCTCTTAACATACACACACAAACAGACATACTCCTCCCCTCCACCCAAACACTGGCCGCTTAAGCATCTACAAAAGCTGGGGAGGCTATTCATTTGAAAAGAGCAGGGGGAGGAGGAAGAGAAAGAGAGAGAAAAAAAATCGGCTTTTGTTCAGGCCGGATTTTCAAATTGAAGCATTTGACAACAAAGGCAGCAGCAATCAACTTCAAAAACCCTGGACGTCTGTTCACCCCATCTTGCCTCCGCCTTACTCCTCATCGCTTTATTGAGCGAGAGGACTGTGGCGTGATGGGATCTCATCTAGAGCTGGTCTGAAGTTGGTGAGCTTTGACAGGTCTTCAGTGGGGGTTTCTGCTGGATCAGCTCCTGTGTGGATATAGACCTACAGCATTGGTTCAAAGTTCTCAGTCTGGAGAAAGAAGGTTCGCATGGGGCTAGACCTTACACGTTCACCGTATAGTTTCCCATCAAATTACATGAGGAAAGAAGGCAGCTGGAACCTCGCTGTTGGAATCTGTCCAGTTGAGGGAGGTTAAGAAGTAGAAGAGAATATAGTCCTGGACTCAGCATATTACTACTCCCGTTAAAAACACTGTGAAGAACAGGACTAATAATCAGCAGCTTACTAGATTGACACCTTCAAAGATGGTTTGTTAAAGGGATTGTTAATAGTTCTTTTAAAGTACATCAATGATCATCCTCATCCTTATCCAACTCGAAAATGTAGGACATCTCACGTTCAATCCCTGTGTGTGTATTTCACTGCAGATGGCACTGCCCACTGGCAGGCTTTGGCCCAGTGTTGGCACAGTGCTGACAAGACTGGTGGGCGTATCCCCACCGGTGCTGCTCGGCAGTGTCTCTGCCGCGGCAGCCCCTCTCCTACTCCATAATTCATCCGCTCCCCCTGTTCGGTCATATGGCTTAATGGTGCGTGCCAGCGCCCGGCCTTCGCCCAGGGATTTCCAGGTGTCCCTGCCCCTGGACCACACTGCCTTGTTGCTTGCCAACATTTCTGCAAGGCTCTTGCAGGCGCACTAATAACAATAACCTCATCCTAATCCTGTATCCTCTCCTGTCTCTTTCTGTAGCCCTCGCAATCTCCTCTGGAGAGGCTCTGAGTGGGCGGCAGCAACAGTAAAACTGGCTCACATACAAGTCCTCTTGCTCACCTGAGCTTGACGGCATGCCAAGCTGTGAAGTGACAGTGTCTGACTTCATACAGAGGCCAGCTGTAGAGGAAAAACAAACTCTAGGTAATAGAGGCTCTTCCTGAGAATGTTTAAGAACTGAAAGATTCGAGAAGGTAGAAGGGAATAGCTGATGAAGGAGGAGAAGGGGGAGGGAGGAGGATATGGAAAGGTGGACCCAATCTCCGAAATTACCCCAGCTTGGTATCGACTGGCCAATTATGTGGCGTTCCATTTACAAAAACGTAGCTGTAGCAGCTAACTTTATGGAGACTTTCATTTCGCTCTCCCTTACTCCCGACCGCCCCTCCTTCTCCCTCTCGTTCCCTTCCTCTCCTTTTTTGTGTGGTGCTTTAATAGGATATTGATCGACAGAAGCAGATTCGATTGGGCTGCCACTGAATTGTGTAATGGGTGCACAAAGCCAAGGTCATAGTGTATAGTCAGGGAAGAGCTAAGGCAGCCCGTTGTCCATTCAATATCACGACCTTTCATCTTCCGAACGGGCACGAGCCTGCACTCAACCCCTTCCCCATTCGCTTAAATAAATCTGCCAGACGCTCCCACACAGAAGCCCCGACGGAACTCCTCTGGGCAATTCATACGCCACTTCAGTACACCTCTTCTACCCATCTTCCAATCTGGTGCACTTACCCTCTTCACTTCAATCAACAGCATCATCTTGGTGCCTTCCACAAAAAGCTACCAAAGTCATGAGTGTGCATGCATACAGCACTTTAATTCACAGCCACTCCATCGGGAGCAATCCTGTTAGACGACTTATGCTAACTGTGGGCTTTGCTGACTGCTGAACTTCTTAGATGGTATTGCCCATTAAAAAAGGAAAGAGGTTGATGCAGGAGGGTGAGACCGTCAACTCTACCACCATTCTGCAGAGGGTGGAAAATTTGTGGAATATTGTTGTGAATTACTATAAAATTTGGAATTGAAGAACTGGCTCCCTTTTGAATAATGTGTGAATTTTAATGAATTGGCCATGGCCCACAGAAACTTGAATTGGAATTATAATAGAAATAACAGTAAAAGGGATTTAAAGAATTGATTGAAGTTCAACAAAAGTGATGCATTCTGGGAATCTATCTATTTATCCTCTCTTGAATATCTTTGAATGGCACTTCACTAAATTCTTCTTCCTGTAGGGCTCAGGAGTAATATGCTCTTTAGAACAACACTGGCAACCCCCTGCTGACTAAAAGCCACTGGACTGTGGAGAGGAGAGGAGAATAAAGAGAATTATGGGAAAAAGAGAGCAGAACACTTTGATTTGAATTGAACATCCCGCATATGCCACCCAGCATTTGCTTTTCTTCTCAGTGTGTCACAGATGTTAGGATAAAAGCCAATCTCTCTGCAGAGCTGGATCAATTATGCATATTCCTTAATCTTGTTACCATCATATGCCAGGAGTTCTGATGCAGCACAGAACTGGCTGAGTTTTAATATCTCGGTCTTTCTCTCTCCTGATACCCTTCATCATTTTCAACATCCGTCACATCCTTTTGCACCACCTCACACATGCATGCTGGACTCACGTTGACCCCTGCGTTTCCTTTCCGCTCGTCTGCTGTCACGCCGCCAGAATGTGGTGGCACCCAAATGTTTGTTCTCTCCAGACGCTGTCTTTGCGTTGGCAGGCACTTTGAGGGTTTTTGAAGGCAGACTGTGAGGTGAGACCACGGTGGGCTCTTTGCCCGGGCCCCATGACACCCTCTTCTTCTCTCCTTCGCCCGGGATTAGGTCACGAAGGAGTGTGATCAATGCACCTTTGATCAGAAGGCTCCAGCGAGTGCTGACAGGCGCTTTGGATCGGCTATTGTTAGCGGGTATCGACAGGCACGTATGGATCGCGCTGCGCTCTGTCACTCTCCACCGTGGACGTCTGCAATTTTTAAAGGTCACGTTTTCTACTCCCTTCCCATCCTCCCTCCATGCTCCATGCCTCCTCAGGAAAGTCTGCTTTCCTTCTTCTGCATTCTGTCTTAATCACGCTATCAATCTGTGAATGATTCGATTTTTTTTTCAAGTTTTGAAAATACTTCTTGCTTTCTTCACCTCACATCTGAAAAACTGCATCCTCATAACTTTACAGTTTATTTACAGATAACAAAATCTGAGCATATAAAAGAGACATTAAAAAAGGCTGCACAAAATAAAACTTAGTTTGTACTATAGAGAGTCCAAGTACTGTTGAACCGCACTGCACTGAAGCACTTTCAGCTGACTGCTGCATTTCGCTGGTGTTTCGATTTCTAATGAGTGGAGGGATAGTGGATTCAGCCCATTGTTCAGAAAACAGCACTGAGAAACCGGAGAAGCTGTCCTCCAGCACACTGGTTAATCACTAGCCTCATCCTACCTGTGGGCTGAATTTAAGGTGCTTGAACAAGGGTGGTTCAGATGTTGTGGTTTCAATCTGCTGCTGGCCTCATGTACAGGTAAAACAGGTCTATGTGAACCTCACATCCCCCAAACACGCCCCCTACACAAAACTTAACTTGACATGTTTTAGGTTCATTATGAAAACTCAATCAATTGTCTTTAATGCTGAAAGTTTTTTGTTTTTTTTAATTTTTGAAAATCTTTATATATATATATACCGATTATACTGGAACACCAACTAGTGTTCTTGACTTCTGAACACAACAAACCACAGTGAACATGAACGAAGAAGCTGACGGGACTGCTTTGCTTGGCCACGTGGATGGGAAATTTTGTTTTAAAAAACGAAAGGATGGAAGCGTTGACAAGAGCATGGTTGAGTGGAAGCTATGCAACAAGGAATTTGTGTATCACCGCAGCCAATCGAGCCTCAAATATCACCTCAACGCAAAACGCTGGACATAAATAAATAAACAAAATTTTGTTGATTAAGCTTATGTATTCATGTTATACTAAAAATCCATGTGAAAAAAATTACTTCTCACTGTTCTTAGGTCAAATATTTATATGCAATTAAAATGCGAATAATTTCGATTAATTAATTACAAAGCCTCTAATTAATTAGATAAATTTTTTTAATCGAGTCCCAGCCCTAATTATAATAAAAAATAATTATAATAATACATATATAATATCTTATGCAGTGTTGCTTCTCAAGTAAATTGATCTTGTTTTAAGGACTTTCAGATATTTGAACTAAAAAAATAATACAGAGTGTTGTGAAGATCTTACTCTGTGAGACTCGCACGAGCTCAGAGACGGTGAAGACACCTGATGTGACGAAACTGTCCTGGAAGCCGAGGTGCCCTAGAAGACAAAATGAAAGAGGAGGGGAAAAGTGTTATCGGAATGAACATGACAAAATACAGGAAAGACAACCTTATTGCCAATAACACAAACACAGTCCCAGTGGGGAAGGGAATAGGGAGTGTTTAGAGTGACACAGAGGGTACAGCACATCTGGATTTGGTCCCATGAGTGTCTGGAGTACAGTGGGGCAGAGGTACGGTGCAGCACCCACAAAAACAAGGAGATGCATAGGAAGCCTAAGAAATCTTGATTATATGATCTTATATGTGTTTACGTATGATATGTGGTGGTATCTCAGTAAAAAAAAACATTCTTTGTGCAGCAGACAGAAGTTGGTTGCTTCTTTCAGCAGACAGACCACAATTACTGTGTTCATTGTGCTGACTACGGCTGAGCCAGGACCTGCCACACATCCTGCGGGCTGCTGCTCTTCTGGAGGAACCCATATCAGCCTCAGATTCAACCACAGACAACCAGACGACCTTAAATTTCCTACCATTCCACGCCACAGAATATAAAACATGCAGTCAGTGTGGACTGTATCCCATAATGACCGGCTCTCACATATTGTGTCAAAAACTGCTGATATGGCAAGGTTAATCATCAAGTTAGATACAAGCTTACAATAATCTAGATACATTATGCACTAGATCAGAAGTAACTAAACTGCAAGTCAAAATTGTTGACAGAAAAAAAAAGATTTTAGTTCCACATCAGAACAGGAATGAAAAAATGTAAGTATACAGAAATGATAGTGGTATGCATTATAAACATTTATTATAAAAGTGGGAAATGCGTCATACTAATAAACTTGGCCTAACATACCTCTCTTATTCAGCACAAATGCATAATTCACTTGCTTGATGTTAATTGCATTATATCATTTGTTTTAAAATATAAGTCGCAGAACATTTTAGGTGATAAACAAATGTGACTTATCATATATTCAGGAAATTACAGCAACAAGAAATCTGCAAAGGATCAAACTCAATGCTGAGTCACATTATGTAAATAAATGCAAAACATAAGAATCCTAAAAGTTTTATATACGAGATTCTTTCTCCCGTATAGAGGGGTGTGACAAGACGAAACTTGAGTGGAAGTGATGTTAGCTATTAAACAACTTCCTCTGCTGCTTGGTGGCTGGCGAGCTATAAAACCAACAATAGAAATGAGTATAGTCTTGACTGGCTGGATGAGGAGACATATAGCATGTGGACGGGCAGAATAATAAATAATAAAAACAGAGAGAGAGCGAGAGAGAGAGAGAGAGAGAGAGAGAGAGAGAGAGAGAGAGAGAGAGAGAGAGAGAGAGAGAGAGAGAGAGAGAGAGAAGGAGAGACACGGCTCATTGCAAGAGAAAGTGCTGACATGAGCTAAAAGACTGCAGACCGGAGAGCATTCCTGCACAGATGCCCCTGAGATTGAGAAGAAGTGAGATAGAGTTTGTTCAGGGGGGTATCAGAAGGAGAGGAGACATATGTTAGAGGACATGTGGCAGGAAGTCAAGGTAGATTACAAAACGACAAAGCAACGAGGACAGTGGGCTACAGGGTCGAGTGCGAGAAAGGCAAAAAGTCAAAGTTTCCACACAGCTGTACATTCTGTGATACAACAATAATACAGAGCAGAAGTGAGGCGCACCATTACTTGGAAAATGGAGGGATGACGCAATGGAGCTGAGGAGGGAGAGAGTGAACAAACGAAGGAGCCTTCGTCACTAGAATTCCAGTATAGGAGGCATATGCACCCGGAGTTCACTGAGGGCATTTCCATGAGTGCCTCATATAGGGAGGCAGGGGCGAGGGAAGGGGCAGGGCTTCTATATCTCAACATGGATAATCACTCCCAGCTGTGTCCACTTTAGCGCTGCACACACACATGTAGGGAGGGGCCAGGGCTCGCCTTTCACAGCAGCACTGAGACCTCAACAAGCCTCCAGCGCAGCAACACGAGCGCCGAGTGGAACTACACTGGGCAGCAAGAGAAGCAAACCTATACTGTTTCTGGGTAACTGAAAAAAACAACAACTTTTTTTATTCAACATCAAGATTATAGGTGATTTGGTCACTATCCCACAAACTTTTAGTTTCTTTACAGTTCGCAAACCATTTTACTGAGAAAAAATGGCAGTGTAGACAGACTTGAATGCAAGTTGGTAAAACAGTTAGTAAATTGCTATTTGCTTACATTATCTTATTGAACGCATGGCCTTGGTGATGTCAATCCTGACGGAAAGTCATTGAGAAAGAGGCAGGCCTTATTTAATTTTAATTAGGGGTGTTTTTTCTCTCAGAATAATAGCCACTGATCAGGAATGTGATTAAGAAATCAACGAGTGAAACAGGATATTCATTATGAAACAGGGGCGGGGCTTGGTTTTATCAGTAGGGATTTGATTGGATAGTGAAAAGCGCTCATTACGTACCAGAATGGAGCCAGATGTGAATGCAAGTTAGTTAAAACAATTACTAAATTGCTGTTTGCTTTCATTATCTAATTGAACGCAAGGCCTTGGTGATGTCATCGATGACGGAAAGTCATTGAGAAAGAGGCGGAGCTTATAGAATTTTGAATAATTATGAAGAGTGCTTTTTTCTCAGAATAACCTGCACTGATCAGGAATGTGATTAGGAAATCAAGAATGAGTAAAACAGGATATTCATTAAGAAAAAGGGGCGGGGCTTGATTTTATCAGTCGAGATTTGATTGGATAGTAAAAAGTGCTCATTACGTATCAGAATGGAGCCATATGTGAATGCGAGTTAGCTAAAACGATGTCTAAATTGCTATTTGTTTACATGACCTAATAGCACGCATGGTCTTAATGCCATCAAAGACACGTTTCACATCCTGAGCTGGATGATGACATCACTGTTTTCTCCAGAGCTGCTTTATAACTAAATTGAACTTGTTTCAAAATAGATGAACTTTACACAGTTATTGAACTGCATGGTCTTGATGATGTCATCAGAGACATAAATTCTTTAATGTCTGCTTGACATTTATCAACTATCCATAAACAGACCCTACGAGAGGCAGTGAACAATTTTTACGTTTTTTGTTTTTTTTTCTTAACAAGTGTCTCTCTCACATTCTTTTCCATTTTCTTGAGCTCTCTGTTATGGATTTCTCACTCTCTCTCTCTCTCTCTCTCTCTCTCTCTCTCTCTCCTGGGCTTGTAAAGGAGAGGATATCCTCTAGCCTTATCTAATAGTCTGCGGATTGTGCAATGGCTGCCCCGTCCCAGAAAGACAGCAGCCCGCTTTGTGAAAGCGCACGTAGCATGGAGCACAAGGGTCAAGGTTTACCAGCAAAAACAAACCATGGAAAAAAATTTTGGTCATGTTTTCCTGCATTGGGGACAAGAGGGTGAGAGAATTAAGGGAGAAATAGAGGTGGTGACAGGGAAAAGTTGAAAGTGTGTGCCAGCTTTAAGCTACGTTTGACAGTGTTTAACAGGCACTGAAAGTTAGTGGATAGTTCACTGAAAATTTTAAATTCATCAGAATTTAATCACCCTCATGTCGTTTCAAACCCGTATAACTGTTATTTTTCTTTGGAACTGAAAATATGATTTTCCATTCTTCTGTAACTCACACAAAGCTATCATATGGCTTCAGAAGACAAAATGTATACAGAATATAATTGTACAGGTCCTTCTAAAAAAAATTGTATATTGTGATAAAAGTTCATTATTTTCCATAATGTAATGATAAAAATTAAACTTTCATATATTTTAGATTCATTGCACACCAACTGAAATATTTCAGGTCTTTTATTGTTTTAATACTGATGATTTTGGCATACAGCTCATGAAAACCCAAAATTCCTATCTCAAAAAATTAGCATATTTCATCCGACCAATAAAAGAAAAGTGTTTTTAATACAAAAAAGTCAACCTCCAAATAATTATGTTCAGTTATGCACTCAATACTTGGTCGGGAATCCTTTTGCAGAAATGACTGCTTCAATGCGGCATGGCATGGAGGCAATCAGCCTGTGGCACTGCTGAGGTGTTATGGAGGCCCAGGATGCTTCGATAGCGGCCTTAAGCTCATCCAGAGTGTTGGGTCTTGCGTCTCTCAACTTTCTCTTCACAATATCGCACAGATTCTCTATGGGGTTCAGGTCAGGAGAGTTGGCAGGCCAATTGAGCACAGTAATACCATGGTCAGTAAACCATTTACCAGTGGTTTTGGCACTGTGAGCAGGTGCCAGGTCATAAAGCTTTTCAGCAGATGGAAGCATGAAGTGCTCCAAAATCTCCTGAAAGCTAGCTGCATTGACCCTGCCCTTGATAAAACACAGTGGACCAACACCAGCAGCTGACATGGCACCCCTGACCATCACTGACTGTGGGTTCTTGACACCGGACTTCAGGCATTTTGGCATTTCCTTCTCCCCAGTCTTCCTCCAGACTCTGGCACCTTGATTTCCGAATGACATGCAAAATTTGAGCGACAGTCCGGTGCTGCTTCTCTGTAGCCCAGGTCAGGCCCTTCTGCTGCTGTTTCTGGTTCAAAAGTGGCTTGACCTGGGGAATGCGGCACCTGTAGCCCATTTCCTGCACACGCCTGTGCACGGTGGCTCTGGATGTTTCTCCAGACTCAGTCCACTGCTTCCGCAGGTCCCCAAGGTCTGGAATCGGTCCTTCTCCACAATCTTCCTCAGGGTCCGGTCACCTCTTCGTTGTGCAGCGTTTTTGCCACACTTTTCCTTCCCACAGACTTCCCACTGAGGTGCCTTGATACAGCACTCTGGGAACAGCCTTTTCGTTCAGAAATTTCTTTCTGTGTCTTACCCTCTCGCTTGAGGGTGTCAATGATGGCCTTCTGGACAGCAGTCAGGTCGGCAGTCTTACCCATGATTGCGGTTTTGAGTAATGAACCAGGCTGGGAGTTTTTAAAAGCCTCAGGAATCTTTTGCAGGTGTTTAGAGTTAATTAGTTGTTTCAGATGATTAGGTTAATAGCTAATTTTTAGATAACCTTTTCATGATATGCTAATTTTCTGAGATAGGAATTTTGGGTTTTCATGAGCTGTATGCCAAAATCATCAGTATTAAAACAATAAAAGACCTGAAATATTTCAGTTGGTGTGCAATGAATCTAAAATATATGAAAGTTTAATTTGTATCATTACATTATGGAAAATAATGAACTTTTATCACAATATGCTATTTTTTTTAGAAGGACCTGTATATATATATATATATATATATATATATATATATATATATATATATATATATATATATATATATATATATATATATATATATATATATATATATATATATATATACACATTTTTAAAGAAAAATATTTACATATATACAAACAATTTATATAATATGTTTATATTAGTGCTGTCAAATTGATTAATTATTAATTAATTGATTAATTATTGATTAATTATTTACATACATAATAATTAAACATATTACAAACATATAAAAAAACAAGAACTTTTATTTCGACACGATTAATCGATTTGACCAGCACTAATATAAATATAAAAACGTATTAATTTTGTTAGGAAAATCATGGGTGTGAGTAAATGATGATTTTTGGTGAACTATCCATTTAAGTGAAAAAGTTAGAGGTCTTTTACTACAGTTTGGATACTTTGTTTTTAGATCCAGCAGGTCAAGCTGCTGATCTGAGACCAGTTTTGTATCGGATGACAGGAATTCTGGATTGGGACTGGCCTATACTGCTTCAGATCAAAACTGTAAATAATCCGAAGATCACGGATGACAGATACAGAAACCAGATGGAACGAGTTTGTACAAGAGAGAAAATATGAAAAAAGAAGAAAAGACATTAGCGGAGTGATTATGTGCAGCCTATATCGGCACAACGGGGTGATCTACAGTTCAACGATGAGAGAGAGATGAAAAGATAATATCAGCTACATGCAGGATGAGAGAGATGAACACGCTCATCTGTCTGTATCCTCTAATCTGAGTAAACAGGGCAATGTTGGTGTCACACACAAGGGCGTGGAAATAATAGCTCAAGCTTCATGGCGCATATCGACGATAATCTTTAAGTTAGGAGGAAAATATGCCTTATAATACCGTGTTATGTGACACACACATAGGAGATACAGGGGGGTTGTGGGAGGATAAAGCGGGACTTTTCAACATCATTCTCTGTTTAAACTCAAGCAAACAGGCAACTGTTTCCATTCAATCATAGTGTTTATGTTTTCTCAAACTGTAAATCAGTTGACACAGACTTTTTCATTGTCCGCTAATAATTTGTAAACACACACAAAATCAGCGGAATTGCTGCTCTGTGTTTGTTTTAAAAGAGGACGTTTAGAACAATTCTCCGTCTGCATTGAAAAGACGCCCGAAAGTTTACGCGAACACAATCCTCTTAAGAATAATCACCCACCTTGGGATTTCACAGACTCACGCTGATCTACTCAGAGGAGAGTGCAAGTCTTGGAGTTTTAAACGACATGCAATACGTTTGCAAACTAGTTTCCACTATAGATCATCTGGCTAAGAAGATCTATGAGTAAAACCGGATATTCAATGAGGGAGAAGGGGCGGGGCTTGATTTTATCAACCAGGAATTGAATGGATAGTGAAAAGTGCTTGTTACATACCAGAAAGGAACCAGGTGTGAATGTAAGTTAGCTAAAATGATGGCTGAATTGCTATCTGTTTTCATTAACCAATAGCACACATGGTTCTTTTTCCGAATAATATGCACTGATCAGGAAAGTGTATTAAGTTGGGCCATGTTTCCAAAAACCTGGATAACATCTGCGATATGTACATTTCTGGCTATGTTGGGAAACGTGAGAGGAAACACTCACCGTTTTCTGGCTGGTCCTTGATGTCGCCTTCACTGGGCTGATTCGGACTTTCAGACTGCCCTGTTTCTGTAGAGAGACACACACAAAGAGAGAAAGAGAGAGAGAGAGTCAGAAAGTGAGACTGTGTTTCATGAGCACATTGAGATCATGCACTTGACAATCTCTTGAAATCTGTTTCCAAAATCTTAAGACGCTCAAAATAATTAATTGGTAAAATAAATCATTAATAGCTAACACAAATTAAACAAATTAGGTAAATCCAATAAGTATTTAGAACGTTCTTTTTCTTTTGCGTTCTCAAAACAGACACATTAAGTAATCTGAACTGTTTCATTGTTTTGAGTTTTATGAACTAAACTTTTAATTTAGACTAACTTAAATTTAACCGAAACTGAGCTGGGATTTCTATTTCCCAGCATGCTTTGCCTTGACACTCAAAAGGGCCAAAATTAAGTGTAATATTAAGTTTTTTTTTTTGTAGGGTTACCCTCATGGTGACGAGTGGACCATAAGCTTAGTTTGAGAAATCAAAATGTTTTGTGCTATGCTATGCTAATGCTACCAACGCATTGTGTAACCAATTAGCAAGGTGGCATTTATTGAGTTAGGTAGTTAAAGCTAGTCAAGTTTCCACTACTTAAAATTTTAGATTACATGATATTTAAAGTTCAAATGTATGATTAAAAAAACTGATTGCCTCAATGTTTTTTTGAGTTTTGTGAAGGTATTGAGGTTCACAGTGTAGTAAACGACTAGTCCAAAAATCACTGATGGCTATGCTGACCGTGCAGTCTGTCTGCCAACCACACACTGGACATGCAGGTGAAACCCTACGCAAATGTGTTCATGCGGCGACCACTGTGTTTCCGGTTCAATAGCGCTGACTGCTGCCACGATAGACCGATAGACAACTGCACAGGCGTTTTTTAGGCGTTAAACTACTGTGTTAACAGTGTTAAATGTGATTCATTGCAACATAAAAACAATAATACATTAAATATATGAATAAATCAAATTAAAGTGATTTAAAATTGAAAACTTGATTGGAACTGATTGAATATTAAGACATTCATTATGATTATATTAATTGACAGACCTAACTATAAGTTTCAGCTTACATTTATTAGCATTCAGACACAAAGGGAAGTTATCGGAAATAAAAAGGTCTGACTGTACTCTAGCCAATGTCCTTTTGGCACGCGGCTCGGTAGGTCAGACCGACAGTGGGGCTTGGGCTGTGAATTCACACTGAGTGTGCTATTTGCAGCCGAGGCACTTATGGAAATAAGTCTAGAGAGAGAAAGCCTTCAGACCTGGGTGTACTGCATAAAAAAGGCCCTATAAATTTGATGGGCTCCGATTTCTCCCAAGAAGTGCTCTTTAACGGTGCCATTAGCTGCGATAGCAATGCTTCGTGCCTAGATAACTTTCGCAAAGATTCACCCTGTTCACTTTAACTCTTCTATGACAGCCAAAAACGGCAAAGAAACACCCTTTAAGATGATTTAGATGCTTGGGTGAGTATTGATTTTACACTGGAGATAAAATAGTCAAGTTGGGAGAAATATTACCTATGTTGTGCTAGTGACCAACCAAAACAAAATGGCTGGCGAATCTGAATAATGACTTTTCGAACTTGAAAACATCACTACTAAAAGGCTAAATTGCACAAAAATTACATAGCATACAAATTTAAGTTGAATGAACTTCCATCATCACTTCCGAACATCACTTTGGAGCACAAATGTAACTAAAAGGCTAATTGCGCAAAATTAAGTGTACAAACATTTCTGTTAACCACATAGATAGTAACTTTCGATAAAAGAAGAAAAACCCAGATCCTCACCACCACCACCACCACTACCACCACCACAAAAAAGTTTGGCCAGCCCCTTCATCTGCTCCTAAACAAAGTAAACAATTTAGGGCCTTGTTTGCATTCAGCTCAGCGTTGCCGTCTGCATCAACAGTTTAAAACAAAGGCAATCTGAAGAGTGGGCCGAAACAACGAAAAAAAAAAAAAACACGCAGCAACACCCCCTGCCCCAGCAACAGCCCAGAGATATGTGAAAACGCAACGAAGGGGGCCGGGAAAACCGGGTGCCGGGTGGGTGAGAGTGTGTGGGGACTTTCACACACTCTCCCAGTTGCCCTCCGTGGACCAAGTGCTCTCTCACACAGCGCCCATTGCTAATTAAATATGCAAATGAGGCGTGAGACCCAGACTCTGTGTGTCACATCTGCATTTACCCCCTGTCGAGGGCCCTCGGAGAGCGAGGGGTGACACAAAAAAACCCTCCTGCTTGGAATAAACAACAAAAAAAAGACACTAAACAACAAACAACTAAATACCGCGCACAAACAGGCCCATTCACCAGGCCTAAATCCTCTATACAAGAGCATAACAAGCCACTCTATGGGCCGCCAACTGAAAGACAGAGGAGGGATGGTTCCTGCCTATCTCTAATTTTGTTCTCACACCATCAAAAAGATGGGAACGGCGCTCGGGTGTGAGAGAAGAAAAGCAACCTGGAGTGACTCAGTCAACGTGTTATTCTGCCTCGATACAACAGAATTCATTATTGAACAATGGAAAAGGGACGCTGAGGAAAAAAGATGGCGTTTAGCGTTCGATAACAAGCCTAGGCTAATTGAGACGGGCTCAGGTACTTCACAGTGTCGAACTGATAGGAAAAGCAACCTGGAGTGACTAAGTCAACGTGTTATTCCGCCTCAATCAAAACGTAAAAAGACGTTGTTTAGTATTCGATAACAAGCCTGGGCTAATTGAGATGGGCACAGGTTGCTTCACGGTGTCGAACCGATAGGAACGTGGCTGAATTAGTTGGCGAGGTGATTCCCTAATTAGATCATTAGGACCGGCTTGCGGCAGCAGGCAGGTTGGGTAGGAGCATTATACCCCCTGGCCTGCCTCCGACTCTTCCTCTCCCAGGCCAGGCTGAGGGCTTTGGGAGGGGGGCGCGTTCATACACTCTCACACACACACACACCGCCTGGTCTGTTTCATTATGCATGCGCTAAACCATCTGTACTTCTCGCAGGTCCGCTCGTCCCAACCCGCCGCTTTCTCACCAAGTGCTTTGCTGTAATCCAATTGTGTGTTAAAACCCCGCTTTCAAAAGGCCCTTTACACAGTGGGCTCAGGAACACGAAGGCCCATAAAAGGAGGCAGAAACTTAATTTAGAAATACAAACGGGCCTTTCTGGAGTATCAATGGAAGGTGAAGCTCCAGGGATTGGAGCATTGTTTCCACAAGTATCATCCCCCAGATTTTTTTTCTTTTGGGCCGCCACAGACATTATGAGATGGTGGGTGCCGAATTCCTGCATGGTCACACTTGAGACTATCCGGACTATCAGAGGAACTCAGGAGGAACTTGTTTAAGAACGATTGCTGCAATTTTTTTTTTTTTTGGAGAGCAGCATATTTGGGCCATGATGCACATTACATAAAAATTACTCGAGGGGGAAAAAAATATGAAATAATTTCTGGGAACTGTAATGAGTCACAGATGGAGAACATGATGAAACCTGAAATTGTGAGTGACATGAGAAAAAAGGGAGGAAAGGCAAGAGAGTGGAATATGCTATATTAAACAATCTCAAATAATTTATTGTTTTCGAATCATTTAAAATTCTACAAATGTTAACATAAAACAATGTTTGAATATTTGATTAAACGTTCAACATACATTTCCGTCAAAACAACATTTTATCGTCAAGCTAAAATTGTTAAATGTTGTTTTCACTTGAAATGGACTTAAATTAGAGAACATTAGCAAACTTTAAAAGACATTTATGCCAAAAGAGAAAAGTTTTAAAAAATAAATCTCAATGGACCAATTGACCTGCAATTATTTGATCAAAAAATACAGTAAAAACAGTAATATTGTGAAATATTATTACAAATTAAAACAGTTTTCTGTTTTAATATATTTTAAAATATAATTTATTTCTGTGATGCAAAGCTGAATTTTTCTGCATCATTACTCTAGTATTTAATGTCTCATGGTCCTTCAGAAAACAATTTACTGACCGGCTGCACAAGAAACATTTCTTATTATTATTAATGTTGAAAAAGGTTGTGCTGCTTAATATTTTAAGACATTTAAAATGTATTTACTATAACATATGATAAATGTAATGCATCCTTGATGAATAAAGGTAAAAAAAAACCGTACTAACCCAAAATCTGAATGGTGGTCTATATACAGTATGTACACACTTCAACACCATTTCATATCAGGATTGGTTATCATTCTTCTGCACAGGGAAGTGGAGAGAGACGTTTGTTTCCGTCAGGCTGCTGCCCGTGTGCGGTGTTTGAGTAACCCTGACCTTTCCCCCTGCGCTTTTACGTCACACCGTATTTAATAAGAGGCAGTGTTTAGACAGGACCCTTCTGCTTCTCCTCTATAGATCAGGCCGTTGCTGAGGCCTGCGCTGTTTTTCTTCTCTCGTGGAGTGTCGCATGTTTACACTGCTGTTTTCAGAGGACCGGGAAGCGAGACGGGAGGGGATAGTGTTACAGGCCGTGTTTACAGATCCTGTCTGGATTTTGAATAGTAATACTGGTGTATGTTTTCTTTCGTTCTTCTGTAACTTTTGAGAAATACAGAATGCACTTTTAAGGACAAGGACCAAAATAGGGAGCCCTAGGCTCTTTGATGTGCTTCAGTCAAGCTCATACACCAGAGCAGGGTGTGTAAAAATGAAAAGTAACCACTCTGTGGTCGCCCAGCGATGACATTGTGGGATCATTGTGGTACAGTAAACCAACCTGGCAAAAAGCAATAAAACTTCCCGAGTCTCAATTATTCTTTTGTCAGTGTGACTTGAGCAATTCCCCCCTGCAAATATAAAGCTAAACCAGACTATAACAAAAGCTATCAATAAAGGAATGCTACGTTTCCTTACTTGAACTTGTAAATCAGCCCTTGTGCTAATGGTGTAAGACAAGCTGTCTGGATTGCCAAGCTACCGTTACCAAGACACAAAAGCGGGACATTCCAGGCTTACTCGAACCCTTGTACCCCCTGGACTGGCGGGGGCATTGGGAACAAGATATCATTATTAGCTAATGCAGGATACAGACGGTGTGTAATAAAAATCTAACATAGAAAACTCAATAGCTGTTACAAAACTTAACTAGCTGTCTTGCAGTCTACAAAGGGTAACATCCTAACTCAAACGTAAACCGATTTGGAGAGCTCATGAGTGCACACCATTTAAATAGCGAGTGTGCTGTTCGCTTGCTGCTAAGCTAACATTGCGGTACTCATACAACCATAAAAATACACAGAACACACATATACTGAGTAATATTTAAAGGTGCAGTGTGTAGTATTTATGATGATCTATTGACAGAAATGCAATACAATACCCATAACTATGTTTTCAGTGGCGTATAAAGACCTTGCTGTAATGAACCATTTCTATCAACATACACCGCGGGTCCCCTTACAGTGAAGACGCCATTTTGCACGGAATGTTTCTTCAGTAGCTTTAAATGGAAAAACTGCTCTACAGAGCGCTAGTCACTCTCTGTTGTCTCAGACGACTAGATCTTTGTCCTGGGTCAGCCACCGAAGCTTCTCTATGTGCTTCGAAAGGGAGGGGGGAGCGGTGGGTGGTTGCTAGATACTGCTAAAACTTACACACTGCACCTTTATTTGGTTAAACATTTGTCAAATCGTTAAACTTTATCAAGTTTCTTAGCTAAAAAAAAAAGAAGATAATTGATTAATATAATCCACCATGCAGTTTTTTTACTTCTGAAAAACTGTATAAACAAAAAATGAATCATATGCAACTCTTATGCGCTGCAGTTTTTTTGGCCAAAGTTTGTGTAGTGTCAAGTTGGTGTGCAATGACTAACGGGTAAATTTCCCTCTAAACTTCCTGTGATATATCGACGTACACCTTTTTCACCGTTTTCTATGCAGTCTGCAGTGCCCCTTCGGACCAAACATATATGCTTCCTAGACTACACAGGGCACTGGAACATAACCTTAGTCTCTCCATCCCTCTCCGACTCTGGCAGGTCGAAATGTTTCAGAGGGAGAGAAGGAAAAAGTGGACCATCCTCAATTCTAGCAGCTCCTCTATGGGAAAAGACGTATTCCCCTGGCCTGTAGGCAAACCCTTTCTTTCTTCCTGAGCACTGTGCTTCTCGACTCCCCTGATATGAACTACAGTTTCTAGGAAAAGGCAGGAAAGGCAAGCCGAGGAGGAGGAGGAGGAGGAGGAGGAGGAGAAAAAGTTCTTGGCCTTTTCCCAGGAAGGGAGAGAGAGAGAGAGAATCAGAATCCCAGAATTCCCCTGGGATATGGTGAAATATACAGCCCTGGGGCCACTTTCAATTTACTCTCTGCAGTACTCTTTCACTCTCTCCCTCTCTAAATAGCTGGGCTGTGAGAGAGAAGTCGAAACTGTCAGGGATCTAATGTGTACCGCGACCTCCTATAGCCCTGATGTGGAGAAATAGAAAGATCGCGAGTGGGTCAAGTGTCTGTGTGAGCACGGATTCCTCAAAGGGAGTATGAGGAGAGGGGAATATCCGCAACACCAAACAAGAAAACAACAAAAACTAAACTGAAATACATTAGACTTCAACAGTGAGACTGAATTAAAATACCAGAATGCAGTGATTAGGCAAAAATTATACCTTTGGAAAGTACTTCAAACAAAAAAGCCATTTTGTTGCGATGCCTACATCCGCAAGCTACATCCTGTCTTTGTCTTCAGAGCGCCTCTTGCTTGGTCTAGTGGAACACACACAGTGGCACAGGTAGAAGAGTTTGTCCTTGTTTTGACAGTGGAGATCTTTCAACAAATATAGTTAAAAAAATGAACCAGGCTCTCCATGTGGCCCCTGGGGTCCAGGAGAACAACACAATAGGTAGTATTGGCATTGTTATCCCTGTTTCTGAGCCTACACGCACTGTAAGGAAAGAAGAATGCCTGTGTTTGACCTCTGTCAGGCCTGATTTCCTGCCGAAGTGGAGTTGTGTCTGAGGACACGGTACTGAATCAGAAAAAAAGTGTTGTCAGTTTGATTGTCATTTGCCAGAGATCTAATCTCAGTGAGTACCGTGAGACCCTCCTTTTGTGACACGGGAGTCCATGTGTGTACGTACGTGCATGCCGTAATTCATCGCTCTCCAAGAGTCCAGCTGACAGCCTCCAGCTGCAGACGGCAAGGAGACGTGCGACATACATGCAGAGTGTTCACTGCTGTCAGGATCGTGGACACACCTGTCTCTACAAGAACTACCGTCTGTAGCCAGGTAGTCCATCTCCAACTGACATGGAGGTGTCAATGCTTGCTATAGTCATTACTCAGACAGGGAGTGTAGCTCCCCAAGACCAATTCCCAACAAATGATTTACACAAACAGGTTTCCAGAGTCACAAAATTCTACTATAAAAAGACCCCATATTAAATGTAACGAACACAATTAATGATACCATGAAATGGTTTGGGGGAACCATTTAGATGCACTTTTGTTCTAGCATATTGATGGCATCAAAGCTACCAGGCATGGGCGAAAAGCCACAAAATAGTTGCCTCAACTATTATAATACAGATTTTCTTGTACTTATTGGGTCACAAACTGTCCACCATAAACACAACCCATAGTAAATGCACAGAGCATCAATATATGGCGGGCGACATTTGCACCGTTCATGGCACAGGAGGGTGGTGCTTGGCTGGCCACCGATACCAACTATAACGCTGTGGGCAGAGAAGCCTCGTCTCAAACCCCCCTCTTCCCTTCTCCCTCAGAATGAGTGAAAATAGAAAGTCTCCATGATCTTGGCAGTAGGACGTTTGGAGAAAGAAAAAAGATGGGGTGATTCAATTTGGCAGCCAACTTTTTTTTACTCCCTCTCTTTGGTTGTCTTCCTCTCTCTCTCTCCCTATTTGCTTGCTCTCTTCCTTGGAGAGTGGCTGGCCAAAGCCCATGTTTGGAACAGACTGGAAGACACTTGCCAAGGCTGAAGCGTACGCCACCAGGGATGCACTACCCAGCCTGCAACTTCCCCTGTGGTGCACTTCTCTCCATCCGCTTGTCACTGAGGGAAACCCCCCTGGAAGCCTTGCCACCCATCACTCCACACATCAAAACAAACAAAACATTCAAACCAATTGCAATTAATTGCATACTTTAATTGTTATTTCATCATGTCATATTTCTTGCTGGTCTATAGTGAGGATTCAGAACTAAAGCTCAACCAGCCTACATAAAATAAAGCCAAATTATGTAATTTCCCAAGAAATACATTCCTTATTGATTTTTCATTTTATATTGATTTGATTTAATTCATCCGATGAATAAAAATGATAAAAACTAATTTCAAAATGTAACCGGTCAATACTTCTGGTGCTACAATGCTCTTGTGCACTTTCTAAATTTCATGTAAATCACCCGTGTCCATAATTCACATACACTAAGTGTTGCATAAACAATCTCCCCACAGCCCACAAACAAGGCACTATGTTCAAAGCCTTGACACAAGCTCTATATTGTCTAGACATGCGAAGCGGAGTCATTTTTATTTATGCTGCACAATTGTGCCATGAATTAGAATTCAAAAGCAATCGTTTCGAGAGGCTGGGGAAGTAAAAGCCTTTGGACAAATGCTCAGTTGTGAACGGCGACTCGGTCCAAGTCCCTGGCGTACACCCGACGCATTCATGGAGATGCCAGCCAAAGCTCTAGGTTGTCATTTCAACCCTTCCAGGCCCTTAAACTAACAGTGAAATCGGTAGAAGAATAGGGAGGGTGTGAAAAACAGATATGTGTTGCCGTCTACAAACAAAACGATCGTGTGCTGTCTCAATCATGGCTTGAAGGACAAGAAACCGTTAGGAGCGTCCAACTCTCATCAAGACAGACAGGCGAATGAGAACTGACAATTTCACGTAGGATGTTGAATTAGATTTTTCACCCTACGTGTGGAAATATAATGCCATCACGCTCAGCTCCCACACCGTCGCTCCTCCCCTCCGCCTCCATTTTGTGCCGATCAGTCTGCCACCATTTTAAGTCGCTTCTCAACAGGAGCACAAAACGAAACAATCGGGCCTGTCAGGTGACAAACTCATTGTCTGTTTGCCGCAACTGTTCTTCAGGCTATTCAAACACAATAGTTGTAATAATTAAAAATGCAATCGCGCACGTAAACAAAAGGAAGGGAAAACGTGCCAAAATCCCCATTTAAAAGCAACTCGTTGGCGCTCTTCATCGTCCTTTTTTTCCCTCCGCCACACAAGCTTATCCCAACCATAGCTGCTAAATCGTCCTGCCAGGCACAGCAATACTGAGAGAATCATGTTAGCTGCTCCTCTTGTTGGATGACACAGAAAACGCCATTGCCAAGAAGTTTACTGCCAAGTTCAACAACGTCCTGATTTGAAAAAAAGGAGGGAAAAAGACAAAAGTCCGATCCCACACACGCAGGCGCATATAACCATTACTTTTGGGAGATTCATTAATAACGCAGAGATGCAGATGTTACCATTTATCTCTAATACACCCTCACTCCTCTTAATACTTCACACCCTGGCAGCCATCTTAAAAGCTCTGGCAACCATTTTAAAAGTGCCCTCTCTTTATTTGAGCACCTGCCATCCCCCCATGGCACCCTTTGCCAAACAATAGCCTACTCAGGATTTAGCAACCATGTCGGCCAAATCTACAGTTTGCCATTTTTAATGGCGAACAAAATCTGACATGGGAAAAATTGAAATAAATAAAATAAATAATCAGAGAGACAATGCCTAAATGTCATTGTTCTACCAACAGTGAAACTGAATGAATACAAGGTCAACATTTCATATTGTGCTTTATAACATACAATCTACGCAAAATTTTGTGAAACAGGATCATTTGCAAGCAAATTATGTCTGGATATATGGAACAAATTTAATTGTTTATTGAAAATGTACAATTTGGTCATCCTTGGAACAATTCCAATACAAATTTTATAATAAAAATAAATTGATTTAAGAGACTTCTTAAAAAAAATTTAACTTTAATTTTGCTGACCCAGTTTATTAAAAAAATAAATAACAATAAACCACTCTACAATACTAGACTACTAGTATTATACAATACTACTTTTGAAGGCAATGCAGGATGAAAAATGGTCTGCATAAAAGAGGAATTTTTCCACAGTTCACATTACAAGTCACCTTTGGACAGTAAATATTTGCTTGACTGCCATAAGACAGAATTCACAACACAAGCTATATAACGTTTCATATTACAGCCTGTTTTACAGCAATGCAAGTGGCTGATGTACTGCAGTGGTGTATGCATGTGTGTGCATGGACCTCTGCCCAGACCTGGAGGCCTGAGTCTCATTTATAATGCCTGTTGTTCTGTTAAGATGCTCAAGGAATCACTCACCCACGGCAATTCCAGCAGCGACGGTGGATCAATTAACGAAAGCATGATTAACATTACAGGAGAGCACTGTGGAATAATGGACGTCTCGGGAAAGTGGATTAGGACGAGAGGAACCTTGACGTGCGGCCGAGATATTGCGCCAGTGAAGGACGCCATCAGCAGCGGCATGACATAAGCCAGACCGAAATAGTTTGGGAATGCAATTGATGAATTGCCATATTGATTCAGTTCTGCCTCACTTACCATAATTATAGCGCTGTAATGGATAGCATTACTGCTGCCGCTTTTTGTTTTATCCTTTCTTTTCCTTTTTCATCAACTCTCCACTTCTGAACTTGTTTGGAAACTATATGAACATACATGCGGTTATGTGCTCTGATCGAAAAGCCACAGATGCAAATGACATACTTCTGAAGCCCTGAACCTGTCAAAATTGACTCTTAACTGGAAGCCCTGCATAATTTAGCTGATTTCAGGGTCATCTGATTGCATGAGTTTCTTGGGGACAATTTACATAAAACATGCTTGTGAGTTAAAAAACAGCTAAACCAAGTGCAACGGAAGGGAACATATTGTAAGAATCTCTGCATGATTTTAAAAGTTGGACTATTTTTAAGTGAAAAACACAATAGTCCTGATGGAACACACAAATAAGCACAAGATGTGACGCAATGAGCAAAGATGTATTTCTTAGGCTGTGTCCACCAAAGCGTTTTTTCATGCGACTGGCTGGCGTATATAATTGTTTTCAATGGGAGCGCCACATTTGTAGAACAGCATGAGGGTAACGAGGCACTGAGTGTCTTTTCCGCACTCAAGCGCTGAGCGTTCAGCATTTTTTAACTTTGAGAAAAAACAGTCCCAGCCGTCCAATCACAGTGGAGGAGGGGCGGGACAAATACAACACCAACCAACCGCCACACTCTGTAAACAGATGACAACAATAAGCATAATAATGGAACAAAAATATTTAAAACAAGAGCCAGAGCAAATATTTCACATTGTATCAACCTTTTTATATAGAAACACTACAGAAACAAACTATGAGATACTATTGAGTAGATACTAGTAACACTTCCACGGATATTTCGAATCATAGCAAGCAATGATATTCAACTGAAAAAAACAAAACGCTCTCAAGCGCTCACAGTAAAGGCCCTTTCAGCTGAGCGCCTGGCGTTTTAGAGGACACACGACCTTAATGTGCATACTATTTATACTGCCCGCCCAAAAAAAGTTGCTGTTTTGATTAGGCAGATCTTGACCAAAAATGTACGCACCTCTTGATGCAAATAACATCACAGTATTTATTTCCATCAACAGGTGCATAGATTTTTGGTTCAGATCTTGTATTGACAATGCAAGAGTCCAGCACTCTGTCAAGTCTCCTCCAGCACATCCCAAAGACTTTCAATGCATTTAAGGTCTGGACTCAGAGGTGCCAATTCATGTGTGAAAATTAATCTTCAAGCTCTCTCCAAACCATTCTTTCACAATTTCAGCCTGATGAATCTAGCCATGATGTGTCTTCCTACATGGTTGTTTAAGAAATAAAAAGCTACACACTCCATCAATTAGGGTTAGAAGAACTGTTGCCAGACATATAACATGCTAGAAACATAATAATCACTGCAATAATGATCCAATCATAGACTCTTAAGCATTTGCCTGTTTAAATCCAAACAGCAACTTATTTTTGGCCAGGTAGTGTATAAAATGGATATAAAATAACTGTATAATATATACAAAATGTACGCGCACACACACACATCTGATGACCTGATCCAGCAACCAACTAGTTGACCATCATAGCCCATCCCTAATACCTTCAAGCTTTCTCCATGTCACTTTTGTACTGTGACCCTCTGCGGCTGCCTTGCAGGGTCGCTCTGATCTGATGAAGAATGCCAGCATGGGGAGCCAATGTCAGTCTCACATACACACAAAGTGCCGACTCATAGCAGGAGAGTGGAGACCGCCTCCCCCTCCCTCTGCGTCTCAGTCATTGATAACTAGAAAATGTTACCAGAGAAAGGTTACTATGAGCCACACAATGGGCTTCTTGTATTGTTGCAACCCCCTGGGTCGAGGAGAGACGGAGAGAGGGGAGTCCTGGCATGTCTCCTTTCAGAAGGCTCTGTTACATACTGAGTCAAGCCTTTATAGCGCTAGCACGATCATGTTGAGATGTTTTCAATTTGGTTTCGATGTGTTCCGTCAAATGAAATAGTAAAACACAAAATTAAACTGGAAAGTAAAAACAATCTCGGATCTTTTTTTTGTTGAATGAAATACAAATATAAAAGCCACTCAATTATTTTTCAAATAAATTAAGATTTTTTTTCATTAAAAAAACAATGCCACAGGTACTAGTCAGCTAAGGGAAAAAGCGAGAGGAGCGTATGGTACGGGTGGTGTTGAGAGATCGATGGGGCCGTTAGGGACTGCCGTCTCTCAGGTTACTGTATGTGTTGCCCACGAGCCAGTCTGGAGCTCTGCCCCGACCACACACACTTCCCAATAGCTCAGATCCTGCCATGCCCACTAGTGTTCATTTCGTTAATGAAATCTATGATGAAAAATGTTCATCATCAGGCTTTTTTCTCCCCTGACTAAAACTAGACGAGAGCAAGACGACTCCAACGTCATTAAACAATATCTATGACTATATCAACAATATCGATGACGAAAATAGACAAGACTAAAATGTAGTAAACTACCAAAATCTCTCTTTGTTTTTGTCATAAATATTAAAGACGAGCTTTCATTCTTGCGGTTGCTAAATGTCTAGATTTTAAATCCACCTTTTCTGTTAAAAGGATAACATTTCTGCATGGTGTTCTACTTTATATTTGCAATCTGGCAACCATCCGATCTCTCTACACTGCGAAAGAAACGCAGATGATCTGATAACACAGAAAACACAGACAAACAAGTAAGCTGGAGTTCAATGATCTCAATTTATGTAGGAGATTTTCTGCTTATATGAAAGAGTCGTTCAGCGAGCTGCTTGCACTGTTTGCTGCAACTAAATCTGCAATCAAACCTTCTCAGTGACGAACTGTAATAAATCCAAACATGGATCACAACTATATTTGCGATTGTATCAGCACTTACAACGCTCTGTGTGACAAAAAGTATTTTGTGCTGTTGTTTTAATAGAAAAACATGAATGTAATTTGGAATTTCTATTAGGAACGTTGTATCTATCCAAACCTTACAAATGATCATTAAAACTAATATTCATATTTAATAAAAAAAACATTCTATGCCTAATAATACCTAGTAATATTACAGAAGTAATAGTAATTGGATTGTAAATGTCATAGTGACTGAATGAACTTGCAGATCTACAGACGTGTGTGTATTGGCTGGTTATGCTTGTTGAGCTGTGGACAATGTCAGCCCAGCCCATCGACCAACGTATCGATCTCTGCTGGGGGAAATTGAGACAGAATTTGCAGTAGTGCAGCTAGGATTTCTGAGCAACGCACGCTGCACACTGCTCTTTTTGTCTCCCTCCCTGGATTTTTGCACTGGCTTTCTGGGACTCCCTCTTTTTTTGACTGTGGTTTTTGCTCAGCATATCTGAAAGATTCATTGGCTGATACAAATGCATTACCGTGATAATGTACTCCACCAAAAATAATGTCTTAAAGTGATATAGTTAACCCCAAAGTGAACATTTTGTCTTCATTTACTCACCTTTGTGATGTACCAAACACAAATTTCGTTCTTTCTTTAGTGAAAACAAAAGGAGATGCTTTTAAGACAGTTTGAGCAGCTCTGTTTAAAGCAATGAATTACTTGGAATAAAGTTGTTTTTGACCATACATGCTCTGACTAACATGGCAGTGAGTAAACAATGACAAAATGTTCATGTTTGGTGCATATTTTAAGAGTAAAGGTCCTTGCACATGGAGTCCGAAATTTTTGCACGTTAACAAATACGACCTCACATTGAGTCAAACATGCTTACATGCAAAATTTTCATCCATCATGAAAACATTTGCATCGGGTTACATTTTCTGAGTTTTTCGCATCCGTAGCAAAAGCATATTGAGAGGTATTTTGACAATTCAGAGCCACTGTACAAGCGATGCCAAAATCCAGAATGGTGTCTGACAAGTTGATCCACTTCATAAAGCACTGTATGACAAACAAAGTTTTTAATATGTGGCTCCAGTATCGCTATTAAGCATAACACTGAGCCACTAACATCCTGAAGTTAACTTTGAATCGCTTGGGATTATCCTTGATAAGCAGGTGAAACTGTCCTTCCTCTCTACGCAATCTCAGGATTGGATGGAGCCAATATTTCCTCTGTTTAAGAACAGAGAGGACCACAAAATCACCCTCACTGCTTGAAGACTCCATTTTATATTGTTTTGCTAATTTTCTTCGTAATGGATTAATTAATATGCATCGGACTGAGTGTGCAAGGTTTCTGTGTGTGACAAATTTTAAGGATGACGAATACGAAAACTTCTGACTCGATGTGCAAGGACAAGTTGCACTGCATAACACTGAATAAATGCGAGACTCCCAGACCCCGTGTAAAGCCACTTTTAGAGCTGTCAAATATCCCGACCTGAATTCATGACTAGGTCCGACTTCAGCACCCTGTCACCCGTATGGATTACACCCCACGGACCAGGTTGCAACACAGCAGAGGCAACATCTCAATGTCAGGCCTGCTTCTTTACAATCTTCACTTCTTTCCCTCCCTTTCTTTCGCTCCCCTCTCCCCTTTTACCAGAATATCCTCAGTTGGCCTTTGGACAGTGTCTCTGGAGGGAGGCAATGCATCAGGCTATTTATCACCCAGCAGTTCCCGCAGTAATCAATTAGTCTTTCAGTGGGCGTACCTGGCCCCTCCGGCCTGGCACTACCTGTTACAAGTCTGCCTTCCTGGAATTGCAGGGCCTGAACTTCTCTCTTGTTTCTCTTTCTCCCTCCTTTCCTCTCCACTATCGCACGGTCGGCACACTGAGCCGGTGCTTGGGGTAAAATGGGTCTGTTATCAGCAGATGGTAGGGTCAGCGGAGGACCAACATAACCATACATGAATGATCAAATCAGGTGATTTGTTGAGGAGAGGTGTGCCATTGCTTGTCTAAATGATCCTACTTGCATTTATTTGCATTGTGAAGAAAAAAGGCCAAAAAAACCTTTAGAATTTTAGTGAAGGAAGGTCAAGATCAACAGAACATCAAAGAGAACATCAAAGAGACTTTGGCTAGTAAGCAGGCACTAAACAAAGAGTGTTAATATTGTAAACAAAGCCTAAAACAAAAACAAAATAAAATGAAAACAAAAAAAAAAACGAAACAAACTAAAACAAAACGAAAATGAAACAAACTAAAACAAAAAAATAAAACGAAACGAAAACTAAACAAAAACATTTTCGCTGCCTGAGACATGAAAAGCGAACAAAAAACTAACAAAATTGGAAAAAACTGACCAATTCATTAGTTTTAGTTTGTAATAAATGGTATATTACTTTTAAAACAAATCTGCATTAAACATAAAAATGCCACTAGACTGTACGGAAATGTTAAATTACACCAGGCAAGATACTTAAAAAAAAAAATGAAAAAAAAAAAAATTATCTAGAAAATGTTATACATAAAACAACAGTTACAAACTAAACTAAATTGAAAAGTTAAGTTATAAATAAAAAAAATTATATAATATTATAATATAAACTAAATTAGGAACTACATAAAAATTATATATATATATATTTAAAGTGCTAAAACCTTAGCAACCACATAGCAATACCCTGACAAGCATCAACTCACATTTTCTTAATTTTGTGGCACATTTTGTACAGTAGTTCCCTTTTCACGCGTTCATTTTGTGTGGGAACCAACTGCTTGCGACCCTTCCCAGAAGTGTATGCAATAGAGTCTGAAACGAAACAGGTTTTAATTCTGGATTTACTAACATAAACTTAAATACCACCTAATCCCATTTCCTCTCGCTATCGATTCGGCGCGTACATAATTTCAAAGTGCGCTTCGGTAATTGCAAACGAGCATTTACATAAATCTGCCGGCGCTGACTAAATGTTTGGTGAATAAACGACACAAGTGCGCACTCATTGATATTCAAGCGCAGACAAACAGAACAAAGGCAGAAGCGGGCAGCGGAGCCAGTGTTTGCGGCCCTCGAGTGCCACTCGGAATCACTGGTTCCCAGGGTTGTCAGGGAGCCCATGCCAAGGCTGCGGGCACAGGGGAAGGAGGGGTGCATGCGAGCACAGGCAGCGCAAAAACAATATGAAAACGTATCGAGCGAGGTGATGTTGAGAAAATATACCACGCCGCCAAGAAAGATCCACCCCACCCCCAAAATGTGCACCAAAACAGCACCAAGTCACACAAAGACGGGTGTATGTGTGCATTTGGGGGTGGGGAGGGTACTGAAAGGGGGCACTGTTTACTGTCTGGTCTCCCCCAGCACCGCACAGCCTGTCTCACTTCAAACAAAGCTACTGGCAAGGGAGCGGCAGCAGCCCCTGTTTCCAGGGCCACTGGAGTTTCAAAGAAGTGAAAGAGGGCAGCAGTCTGGAGGCTACAGGGCCCAGGCTGGCATACTTGGCTAGCGTTGTGGCCAGGTGGTCTGGGCACATTGGCAAGACACTGGCACGCCGCCCTATGCAGATGGCTCCCGTCGCCGCCTTTTTAGGTGTCGATCTCTCTCTCTGTCTCCCTTTCTTTCTCCTAATACGCGCACACGCAAAGTCGGACATATGCCCTCCCTCAAGGTTCGAAGGACGAAATGCATCTGAAAAAAGGAAAGAAACGCTTTTTTTGTTTGAATTAACGCTTCAGACCTGTAAAAGCGGCACCGAAAAAGCAAAAAGGAGATCCCAGCTGTGCCAGGCTGCCTTTATGAGTGTGCCCGCCGCCATGCTGGGATACCATCACCATGGCATCACAAAGTCCCCAGCGTACCCTCTGTTCCGTTCCATAAGCTCGCTCGGCGGAAAAAAGGATGTGGATATCGATTGCAAACACTTACGAGAAAAACTTCAAGTTGTGCGCTAAAAACGATCTCCAACAAAAACAAAAAAAAGGAAAAAACTAAATCCCCTGCTGTTGTGTTCCAGGTTTATGGGGGCCCGAAATCAGGTTCTGTGGTTGTGTGAAATGCTCCCAGAACATATGGAGGAGGATTCGCCAAGCCCCGCTTCACAGCTGTCTGCACCCAGCGAAGACGTACCCTCCCTTTCCCTGCTCCATTGATGTACACACACACACCAAAGACCTCCAGAAATACACACACACAAATATATATAAATGCCAGTAAAATCATGAAATCATGCATGATCGTAATAAAATGTTTTTGTGGTAACAACAATTTTCCTACTCGAAAGTGAGTCACTCAGCACTCATGTTATTGCTATAGTATAGCCTGTAGTGCATTGTAAACGGTTGAAATGAATGTTCTTACAATGTGTCATCAATCAATCCCTTTCATAGAAAGATATGTTGGAAATCAATCAATGAACAGCAAACATGACAGTTACAAAACGCTCTCCAGACATCTAAAAAAGTATTTTGGGTTCATTACAAGGTAAACTCAGGCATAATGTTGATAATGTTGACAAAAAACTAATATCCCACCGTTTTTCTATAACACGCAAAAATGTGCGTTACAGTGAGACAATGGAAGTTGAGTAACAATCTGTTATGTTAAAATAACGTTAATATACTCACTGTTTTCATAGTAAAACCAAAAGATGTAAACAATATGAGCGTTAGCATGATTTTAGCTGTCAATTGAGCTTAACTTGTATTGAATTTGAATTATTCCTTTATCTAACTAACAGACATTTGAACTTTTTTAGGTTCCATCAAAGTCATTTGAGTATTTTTGCTATATATGGTGCTTGAGTTGGTTCTTTGGGGATTAAACATTTCTTTAGACAAGATTATGGAATCTTAAAAATATAAAATATCCTTATGAATTTAATCACCTCACAAAAAAAATGCAATAGTCTTCATCCCCTCACCCTGCTGCAGCCCCACGTGTCTAAGGTCTGTACAATATGCCATCATTACCCAATCATTATCTGGTTTTAGCACTGACGCTGGAATTGTGTGCCCCCTTAAAGCCTCCTTTTTATGCTGATGAGCCTCCTGAAACTTCCTCCGGTTCCTGTGGCCTGCGCTTTCACACGCCGCTGATAATTAGAGCACCACTGTGAACCGTACGCAGCCACTTTTGACCATACCATCGATAAATGTGGCGCAAGGGGCAAAAAGTCTGGAGTCAAGGAGCGATGAGAGGCCTATTAAAGGGGTCAAGCGGCTCCCTAAAATCCTCACAGCGCGACACTGGGCGACCCAGACGTCCCCCTCCACCCCCGGTGAGCGAGGGGCAGGTTGGCTCTTTCAGCTACGGCTCAATGTTTAGCCATTATCCTTTTGTGGCGAACCCTTCTCCCTGTCTGAGTCCTACAGGCAGAGTCTTGCAGCTTGTAAATGGAGCTAATCTCGCAGACTTTCACTGCAAAACTACACCGCGTGTGTCCGCCTGGACTTTCCAGTGCCACTTCCAGTGTCCTCAACAGAACGATACATAGGAAACTACCTAGATTGTTTCGCAAAACAGATGAAAAACAGTTAAAAAAGAGGCTTTCCAATCACAACATGTATCAAAATAGAATTTGCAAAGATTCGCAGATTTGTTTGATTCATCACCTGAATAAAAGTTAAATCAATTAGGTGAAATTTTAGTACATTTAATGCTCTATGTTTTTTCTGTCAACTTGCCTGAAATGCTGTTTGAACCTGTTTTTACAGATTAGATTTTCAATGTCTGTTTGAATTAATATTGACTTTAACATCTTCACTTTATCATTTTACTCACAAACAAACTTCAGTGATTTACGAACAGCTTGCGAATCATTAAAAAAAACACGGTCGAAAAAAACTAAATGTCTTTTGAGTGAATCAAAGGATGCTCAAACAAATAGAATCATTTGGCAGATCGACATTTGTGTTCAGTCTGAATAAAGCACTGATGGATGCTGTTTTGATATCTGACTCATGCTTTATTCTACCATATCTCTCGCATATAATGCTGTACCATCCGAATGATTCTCCTCTCCATCTTGAGCAGCGTTTATTCCTCTGATCATTCAATCCACTCGAATCTGCTAAATTCCTTCTCTGATCCTCCCCAGGCCTCTCTCTCTTTCTCTCTCTCTCTCTCTCTCTCTCTCTCTCTCGCACACACACACACACACACACACACACACACACACACACACACACACACACACACACACACACACATATTTCTCTCTAAGGTTTGTATTCGGTATTGTTTCACACACATCCAAATCATCAGCCTCCGTTCTGAAGTTTCTGTGCAATAAACACCCAAATAAATAAATAAATACATAAAAATCACGTTCTGTAAAAAAGTGGAACCACATCAAAAGAGATTTTAATCCTGTCTGGATTCATAGCTGTCCTCTTTACTATTAATAGCGGGTAAGGGGGAAGGAACATTAGGGATTGATTTATTTATTGTGTCATGTATTAAGACGCATGTTACTGAGAGGTCCCTCTCGGATAAAATGACAAACAAAATAAAAAGCCGCTATTTCTGATAGCCTATTTTGGAGTGTGTGAAGAAAATTTGGCTTTTGCACCCCAATTAGCAGCGTGAATAAAAAAGGCGCACTAAGCTGGCCTTGCAAAAGTTGATCCTCTTTTGGCTTCTTTCGGCATGTCGTTTTTTAATCAAGAATTAAAAACAACACACGTAATTCTGTCTTTAGTCTATTGCAGAATGCACTGGGCTTGAGAGGTGAGCTCAACATGTTAGTTTTTTGATTACAAAACCGTGAACTGAGGCAGTTTCTACTCAGTACACACAACAACATTAAGGGTTTAAAAAGGAATTTAAAATGTAATTTAATAAAAAATAAATGGCATTCTAGCCATTTTGCCACTTTCCTGATTGCGATCGAGATGAATATATATGCAGGTACATACACACACATTTATATTAAGGGTGTAATGGTACATGTATTCATCCTGAACCATCACGGTACGGATGTCACGGTTTGGTGCATACAGACAGATGACCAATACAGTCAGTCACAGGTGATCCACACTCTAAACCAGAAGGGGGCGCACGCGGTAATGCAACGCTGTTTGCTAACAGCCACAACAAGAAAAAGAGCAAAAGAAGAAGAATCAATCTATGCGCCAACCCAAAACAAGAATGGCGAGTTCAGATGGTACACAAGAACTTGCTAGTAGCCTAAATTCTGAGTTTCGATTAATTGTCGTGACGTGCTCCACCAACTCCACTGAAAGGAAATCAGGATGGCAGAAAGCGGCATTCTGTATTACTTTTATCTTTATGACCATAAATTAGTTTTTTTTTTTTCGCTGTTATAATTAGACAAAATCATTTGGCATTGTGCCGATGAGTCGTGGAAGTCTCACTACTTTAAACCAGTGATGATCAGGTTCTGCTTCCGTCTCCTCATTCATCAATTCTTGAAGCGTAATATTGAACGTATGTATCCGCCATTGTCGCAGCATTGCTAATGAACTCTTATGCGCAAAGACAATGACATAATCAAACCAATAAGTTTGAAAACAGCCGTTGCATTTTATAGTGCAACATTGGTTTATCTATTAATTGGGGTGGGTGGGGGTGGTAAATAATGTGGCCTAGGCCCCCCACAGGCCAAGCCAGACATCTTCAAAATCTTCCAACATCTTCCAGATGTGCCAATCACCACCACATTCATGATATAAAATATACATATTTTTGTTATTGAAAGAAGTCTTTTCTGCTCACAAAGCCTGCATTTATTTGATCAAAAATACAGTAAAACGGTTATAATGCGAAATATTATTAATATTTGTGACTTTTTCAGAATTTTTATGAATAGAAATGGCATTTACTTGACAGATTTTTTAACAATTGAACAACTTAATGCATCCTTTCTGACTAACTATGGGCCTCTTTGAAAAACAAAAACCCAAAGTTTTGACCCAAAACATTTGAACGAGTTTAAGCCATATTAAAACCTGCATCACTTATCAACTCAATGGCCACTTGTGATCCTTCATAGACCACAATTTGAGAACCACTGATCTAAAACCAAAGAAATCAATTCAGAGTATCCCACGTGTCCTAAAGTTAGTTCAAACTAATTTCTACACTGAAGAACCTCCTTTAAGACGGCCACTTCTGCTTTTACCTGAACTCACAAAGTCTCTTATAGTCTACTAGAGCTCCAGTGAGAGCTGCTACGGTAGGTGTTGCTGGTGAAGAGCGCTCTCTTTCTTTCTCTCTCCCTTCCCTGCTGTTTTTGTTTGAAAAGAGTGGTTACGTTCTCCTGATCTGCGCCGTCCTCTCCTAACCACAGGCCTCACGGAGCACAGCATTTCATAAACACTCGGGGAGCACGTCTAATCCTCCAGCCCGTATTAATCAGGAACGCTCTTTTTCAGAGTCCCTTGTCTACGTTTCCTTCTGCAAGCCTGAGCTAAATGAATTAAAGAGGAGGGTTTAAGGATCTGCGGTTTGGCTTGAAAAAAATGAAATAATCAGAGAGAGAGAGAGAGAAAAAAAACATGACAAACCCTCAAACGGCAGAAGGTTTATTTTGGAAAAGCTGAAATACCAAGGTACAACACTTTGGCTTCACCCAAAACCAAAGATAAACACATGCTATCGCTGTGATTATTTATATATATATATATATATATATATATATATATATATATATATATATATATATATATATATATATGTGTGTGTGTGTGTGTGTGTGTGTGTGTGTGTGTGTGTGTGTGTGTGTGTATGTTTTTGTTTTTTTAACGTACAAGCGTGTACATGTGTTTCTCATTTACGTGAAGGATTTTAATTCCTTTCAGCAGTTTTACAGATCTCTCATTATCCAGCTATGTCGAAAAGGGAAAACGGCAATAGTTAAAGTCGGCAGAAATGAAAAGGAATGCCTAGCAGGTTTGAAGCCCACCGCAAAACTTTCTCCTCGACACTCCTTAATCCCTCATGAATGAGAGCCGTATTTGTAAGACATACGGGAGGTCAAGCTGTGTTTGACTAGTGGGGTTAACTGATACCGAACAAGTGTGTGTGGATGAGGTTTGGACCTACAGTATGTGTTGATTACTGCTTAACACTGAGGTTTTCATTGCTCAAATGTTGCTCTTCTATAGCTCAGGACAGTTCTATGTTGTATTTAAATATCAATTTTGTCACTGATGTTTTTCCTAAAGTTCTTCAGGAAAAACAAAACATGTATACAAATCAGACTGTTGACAGTGTAACTTGGAGATGAATGTTCGAGATGAACTCAAACATTTCTCATTAAAACTTTCAAGATGAAATGATCCTAGATATGCTTTTTAGAAATGGAGAACTCAACAATGTCTCAAACTGTGCTCAGATTTTCCAAGACACCAAAGTCTGCAGTCAAAATGTAGATTTCAATATCAACTCAATTTTTTCTCATTAGTCTTCCAAGACGAAATGATCTGAGCAATGATGTCAACAATAGAGAAACCTCAACAATGTCTCAATTTTTGCTAAAATTCACAAGGATACCAACATTTTCACTCAAAATCTGTGATTTCATGATGAACTGACTAATTTATCTCAGCACTGCTTTTCACAGTAAAGATCTGAACTCAACCATTTCTCATGAAATCCTCCAAGATTAAATTATCTGAGCAAAAGCGTACACAATAGAGAGATCTCAACAAGGTCTCAAACTGTTCTCAGATTCACCAACACACCTGCAGTCAAAATTGTGGATTTCAATATGAACTCAATTTGTTCTAATTTTCGCACAAAATTATCAAGTAATATCGAGTAATGTCAACAATAGAGAAACCTCAATAATGTCTCCAACTGTGCTCAAATTCACAAGGATACCAAAATCTGCACTCATAATCTGAGATCAAACATTTCTCAATAAACCTTTTTAACCAAGATTAAATAATCTGAGCAACGCTTTGCAAAGCAGAGGTCTCAACAATATATCAAAAGGCGCTTAAATTTAACAGGATACCAAAGATTTTAGTAAACTTCATTTTTTCTAATGAAATCTTCCAAGATGAAATTGCAAAAGCGTCCACAATAGAGAGATCTCAACGAGGTCCCAAACTGTTCTCAGATTCGCCAACACACCAAAGTCTGCATCCAAAATCAATGGTTTCAATTTGAAATATTTTTATTTATTTTTTTATTTTTATTTTTTATTGTGCTCAGATCTGCCATGATGCCAATGTTTAGATCTCTGCAGTGATTTTGATGAGAAAATTTTGAGCATAATAAAATGTCAAATTTTTGATTGCAGAAGTATCTTGGGAAATCTGAGCATAGTTTGTGACATTAAGATCTTGTGAGATGACTGTTTTGCGAAGCAGAAAACTTAATTGAATTCGCAAACATCTCATTTTGCCACGTAGACAAAATCTTGAAGAGATTTTCTTTCTTACGAGTTGGAATGTGTTTTTCAAACTGTGACCAGCATATGTAGCTCGTCTTCTGGCGAGAGTGCGTGTGGTCAATGATAAGGAGAATGTGGGCTGTCTGAGGACCCCAATCATTATCGTACTGAAGAGGCCCAGGGCCTCACTGAAGTCATTACCCTGTCTGCCATTTCACAAATAAATCAGCAAATATGCAGCACCTCCATCCATAATTGGGTCCAGCCCTCCCTCTCATTTGCGCCCAATAATAGCTTTCCACAGCCATTACTCCAACTCTGCTTAAGTGTGCAAGCTTTAGACTCTTAAACTTTTTCCTTTAATTAATATTTTATTTAAGATGCATTGGTTGCAAAAATCTATATTCCACTCAAGATTATTCTACATGACCCGAAGCTTTTCTCTGTGCCTCATATCATGTCTGTGGTGAAAAGCGTGAAAAAAAACCCTCTTTCGTTTGTCAGGGTTTTCTAAGAGGACGGCTCAGGCGCTTGCCAAAAAAGCTGTGGTTTTCACCCGCCACCGTGTTGCTATTAGACATGGTTATGGATGGAGCTGGGGAAGTAACACAAGCCATCCGCACACGCAGGCGGCATGTTCGTGTTCAGGCTGGCCAGGCCTGGCTTCTGTTTCCACAGTTTTGGCCCCAGCAGCTCAGCCTCTAAACTCAAGAGTTTGGGCATGTTTAGACCACAGATCACTCTCGCGCTCTCCCTCTTTTCCTCACCCTCCTCCTCTTTTTAATCCTGGGAACCACATTTTGCATGGGAATACAGACTGAGAATGGAACGGTCCAGATGTGATCGAGAGGAGAGACTGTGGGTAGAACCCATGAGCAGTGTTTTCTGGGAGTTTGAAAATGCCTCCACTGACACATGGCACAAAGTAAATGCCTTAATGTTAAGGCAGGTAAAAAAGAAAAAAGATTTTCATGTTCATTTCAATGGCCCCGATATATAATTTTTATAGTCAGTGTAGACAGCAACTGATTTACTGTATTTTTGTGTTCATTCGTCACATTAAATAGTGCATCTAAAGCCATCTATCGTATCTATCAAAAAACATCAAATCAGTTAAGTCAGCTTAGCGATTAAATCAGTTTATTGTACAACTGTGCTACGCTTATCAGAAGCGCTCCTTGCTGACAGGTGCTCATCACTGGCTTATCCATCAATCCCTGAATTTGATCATATTAATGAGTGGCTTTGTAATCCTCTTAAAGCAGCTCCACGGTTAAAGCACCTCAGGCATCTGCAGACAGGCCACTCCACCAAACGCAACCCAAGAGGACTCCGGCCATAAGCTCCGAGGTAAAACGAACAGATCAAAGCACATGATCATCCGCTAGCTACTATCAGTCCGGAGCAGGATTGTTGGGATGGTCACTGCAGAGGGCGATTATCCATCAGAGAGGATCATGGGAGATCATATTGGTATTTCTAGTTAAGCTTTTCTTATAAAGGTAAGCATATAGGGGAGAGACCAGAGTCGCTGCCAAAGCCTCATCTGGGGCATCAGATTTGTAATCTCCTCACCTCCGTTTTCAGGCGCCATGAAAAATGGTAGGAAAGCGGTGGGTTTGGAAAAGTTCCCAGTTTGTGTTCTTAGGCAAGTGATGCATTTGGATGTCGAGTTAGGAAAAGCCTCTCCCGATGTGCAAAGTGGTATTGGCCAAAAACAAGCTAGGATGGTTGGTTTTATTTTTATTTAAAAATGCATCTGCGTGTGCCGTTGCCTGGAGACGGAGCTGGTCGGAAAAAATGTAATACAATTCGACACATAAACAAAAACAACCCTTTGTTGAAACCACTGAAGATCAGCTAAAGAACCGGCAGCCTGCCAGCCGTATGCAACAATGCAACAGACTCAAAATTGTAAACTGGAAGTAGATGAGAGTAAACTAAAATTGATAAGAGACGCAGAGGAAACGGAGAACAGACAATTCCACTCCAATCCGATTCTGTACTCCATTAAAAATCAATCCTAATGCCTTTTCGCCACACAATACTTCATTGAACATTAGAGGGAGATTAAAGCAAATTGGACTAGAGATGATCAGATATTGAAGCAAAACATCTGCAGGCCCAGTGTATCGTTTTTCCTCCTCTTTTTTTTTCCGGGGGAATACTAGAGTGCCCCGTCTGACTTCTTACCCTCGTGTTATCTCCACCTCCCAGCCAAAGACAGAGCCAATTTGTTTCCCAAACAATTCCGTAGCCATCCTGGTGATGGGGCTTGGCAGGCAAACAAAGAGGAAGAAATAAAGGAAGAAAGTTGAGGAAAAGAGATTGTGTGTTCAACCCTCAGGTTCAGGTTGATGCACGTGCACATTGAGAAAAATGTTCCCACTTGTTCTGATTGCATAGTGACATTCAGACTGGATAGTAATAGTCATTTGAATCTGAATACACTGGAATTTTTTTGATTCACTAAACAGAACCGACACATCATGAGAGTCAATGGTTTGGGAATCAGACTGCACTGATCGCACTGTATGTTATTGATTCACTAAAAAGAACCGGATCATAAGAGTCAATAGTTTGGGAATCAGACCGCACTGAATAGTATGTTATTGATTCACTAAAAAGAACCGGATCATAAGAGTCAATGGTTTGGGAATCAGACTGCGCTGATCATATGTTTCTGATTCACTAAAAAAGAACCGGATCATAAGAGTCAATGGTTTGGGAAACAGATTACACTGATCGTGCTGAATGCTATTGATTCACCATAGAGGAAACCGGCTAAAAAGAGTCATTTGTTCAGGAATCACTCAAGACTACACTGGTCGAGGTGTATGGTTTTGATTGAAAACAATTTGTCTGTGAATTTAACTAAACTGCTTTGATTCACTGAAAAGAAACAAATCATAAGAATCATTCACTTTGGAATCGGAGTACACAGTGCTGTATACTTTGATTCACTTAAAAGAACTAATAAAAGTCATTTGTTTGTGAATTGGATGATTCACTGCACAATTTTAAAATATAGCCTGAAAAAATATAAATAGATGGTGTCTCAAGGCCTCTGAAGTTGTCCCACTGAGGATTACTCGCTCTCTCTCACTCGTCCCTCCACCTCAGCCCCATCCTTTGCTTTCTGGACACAGGCCAGGAAGGGAAATCCATGAAACATGAAGAATGTGAACGGCACAAGAGCTGCACAACTGCACTGAACTTTTCCACTGAATCCCTACAACGGAACAAAATTTTTGCCAGCCTCACGGGAAGGATCACTAACAACCTCTAGGCGAAAACTAGCTTATCTAATTGCAATGTGACAAGAGTAATGAGTGGGTTGAGTGTGTTTAAAAGAGAGAAGCAAAGCGAGAGAGAGAAAGAGAGGAGGGGAGACACACGGGACAGAGCCAAAGTGCTAGATGGAGACTCTCTCTCCATGCTATCGTGGCATATCACATGATCAAGACCATCTCCTATTGGTCAGGAAGCAGAGCAAATTCGTCCGCCATGTAAGGAGGGCTGGAAGCGACATTCTCTCTTCCCTCCCTCCCTTCTCTGCTTCTCTCTTACTCCAATCTTAAAATGGCGGCTGGGGGGAAAAGTCTGCCAAAAAGGGAGCGAACCTGATGCTCTTTTTTCTTTTAAATGCTTCTTTAAGACTTTTTTCTTAATCCAAAAAAGACGGCAAAGAGGAGAATGGGACAGCTTTGAGTAGAAACAGATGAAGCAGGCTTGTTTTTTTGTCAAGCACTGGCTGGTACAGGCAGTTAAGGGGGAACTTTGACAGTGGGCCAGGAAAAAACATTAACTGTGCTGTGTCCGGCAAGCTGAGGTGCAGTTGCCGAGGGGAAGGAGGACACTTTCCTTTGGCTGGCATGGCACAGCACTTGCGTTAACACGCTTAGTCCCTCTTCAGGGGTGACTTCGGGACGGGCGCTGCATCAACATCTACACCAAAACAGACACACTAACATGCACAACGGTTGCTCTGAAATACATTCGTAGGGCTAGGCATCAATACAGATTCACAAGCTATTGATTCTGATTTAGTTTGAGTTAGGTTTAGTTTCAGAAAGATTCAAGCCGGTAACTTTTCGTTTTGAAATATTCATTAAAGCATCAGTTCATAAAGCTTATTTGCTAGGTAATCGGAGTTCACTGGTTGGGCCTTATGTTTTTATTTACAAAAAAAGAACCGGTTTATACAGTTGTGAAATGATCTTCTCTGGTTGTGCTGTATGTTTTTGATTCCCTATAGTCATTTGCTCATGAATCAGGCTACACTGGTGGTGCTAAAAAGAACCAGATTGTACGACTAATTTGTTATAATTTGTGTAAATGAACAACATTTGAGGTTGGGAAGTTCGGTCTAAACTTGATCCGTTGTGGAGCAACTATGCTCGAACTAGAGCTGTTCGGACCAATGAAATTGTCAGGGCGGGCTTTATACGATGATGGACAGATGGTCAATAGAAACTTAATCATCCACGTCACCAAAGAGCGCTTGGGTTGAATTTGTTCTAATCCTAAACTGAGAACTTTTTGTATATGCATTTACCTTCACTATTTCTCTCAAAAATTATGATTGTGTTGGTAAGAACTCTGTGTATCCTTAAATTCTTTTTACAACAACGACAAAGATCGTTCACACTCATCTTCTACTTCTTCCGGTGTGCGTGCAGTTGAGTTTTGTTGACAACTATGCGTCACTCAACAAACGTCACTTACTCCGTTGCTCTGACTGGTCATAGGTCTATCCAACTGGCATAGAGGCATTTTCTTTCCTGGTTCTGTAGAAACGCCCCATAATCACAGCCCAATGAAGCAGTATCAGACTCATATTCTGACTAGAATCTGAGTATGACGACGTCAGGCTAAATTTGTTCATGAATCGGACAACACTTGTCATAGATTACATTTTTGATTCACTAAAAAGTAACGGCTTATGTGGTCATGAATCAGACTACATTGGTTGCACTGAGCGTTTCTGATTGACTCAAAAGAATCATTTGTATTTGAATCTGACTACACCTGTCACATGTTTGATTGTCTGTTTGATTCACTGTTTTCTCGTTTATTAGAAAGACGTTTCTTGCCATCATTTTCGACAGTCAGCAGTCACATTCACAACACTTTATATTGTGAATAAATGTTGTGAAAAATGATTTGTTTTGCCATTCTGCTGATTCATGAGCATTTCTGCAATTACATTCTCACACACACTATCTTGAACCGGCTCAAGTGCAGCTCAAAACTGCTCAAAACAAATATTTTCTTCTGGGCTAAAGTTCTAGTGTAAAAAAGCAGGACGGCACGGCCGCCATGAGACGGAAACAAGAGTAGTAATGCCTGCCACTTTTAAATGCTCAAGACTTTAAGAGTCAGATGGATTCTGATTGGTTATCAATGTTTTTATTGTTCATCAGATGGAAGAAAATCGTCCTGAAAGTGATTCCAATGATATCGTTCCTCTATGTTGTTTTGGTTTTAGTCGTGGTGGACTTACTCTTTTAAACATTATCTTTGATTAAAGTCCTTGGTGTGAAAGGGCCTTCAGGAAAGGTAACAGGTAACACATGCACAGGACGCATGTCCTTGCAAGGTTTCCTACAAAGTCTGACACAATTTACCAGTGGGAAGATTAGGATTGGAAAAGTCTGATTAGGTCTTGTAGTGACTTAATTTAATTCGCAATCTGTATGGCAACCAGCTGGAGGCATTAGCCCAGGTCAGGTGAGCTGGGCAAAAGACGCCAGCTGGAAGGGTACCTTTTTTTGTGTTTGTTTTGTTGTTGGGGGAGTGGCGCTGGCGTTAAGAGGTGCAGGGGCTAATCGCATCATGTCTTCTGGCTTCCCAGGCATCAGTGACTCATATGAAAGAGGATCACGGTGGAATGTTCTTTTCCCAGAGGCCTTTGCCTGATGGAATTAACCCTGCCATAGATCCCTTCCACCAACCGCAGGGGCCGGGTCAAACTGATTATCTTTCAGAGTGGCCTCGCGACAGGACCGGCGCTATTAAAAGAGATGCTTATGAAACGATCTCGCAGCCCAGCTCTTTTACGTTTGCCACATGTCTGAAGACGGTCGTAGGTCAGGTCTGAGAGTGTCGCTCACTGTAAACAGGTAAACACCTGCTTGAGCGCGAGTGGAGACGTGGATACTGGACCCCTGCTCGGTCTAGTCGGTCCTGTTTCACAGAGGACATCAGTGTCATCTTCCCCTGCAGCAGACGTAATGGCATCTGATCGAGGGATCTCTGTCTTCCTCCTCATGCCCTCAGTTCAGACGGAATACTCAAAGCGTGACAGAGACTGGATGCAGTCTGTCTCCCTGTCCACAATGCATTCCCTCTGATGAATTTTTCAAGCTATTATGTTTTTTTCTTTTTTTTCTGTTGTTCTTGAGCACTAAGTTCCTAATACACAGTAGCATGCTGTTAATGACCCAAACAATCGCTGTTTCACACATACATATTTCATTACAACAGCTGAACAAATTACATATTTATGCTTTATAAGGGGGAATGCCATTCGGATTCATTAGCTATGCAGGCAGGTACAGGAGTCCCATCTGCAGCCGCATCTGTACAACAGGAGCTGACAATAACAGGCTGTGCCGAGCCACGACCACCTCTGCTTGTACATACCTGAGCACAAACAGATAATGCAGATGATGCTGCTGAAGATGTAACAAGGTGGCAAGCAAACTATGAATTAGTATAATTTTATTTTTAATTATATTTTCAGTTTTAGCATTATGATAATCGAGTTACAGTAAGAAGTCAGAACATGAACTACACAATTCATAATTTATTAATAAATAGTATTGTTATTAAAAATAATGGCAAATTATTAATCCTATAAAATCGAGTCAAAACATCAAACATTTTCATTTTAATAATAAAATTATCATTAATTATTAGGATTATTAATATTAATGATTAATTCTGTATAATCGAGTTCCAGAAAGAATTTACAATATTTGTAAATGAATAATTAGTTATTAAATATAATTATTAATAGATAAGAACCCAGAATATAATTTTGACTTAAATAATTTATATTTTATTTAATAATCAATTAATAATAATTGTATTACTAATACAATAATTAATTAGATTGTATACAACTGAGCTGCAGAAAAGTCTGAATATCAATTTAAATTATTATTAATAATTATTATTAATTCTACATTATTGAGTTCCAGAGAGAATATCAATCAGAAAATGAAAAAAGTAATTTACTAATAAAAGTATCATTAATAATAATAATTAATTAAAATGATTAATAAAACATCATTTAAATCCAGTGAGAAGCCAGGAAAACAATGACTAAAAATACTTGTAATTTAATAAAAATATTAATAATCACACTTTATAATTAATAAAAGAATTATATATTTTGAAATGTTACTCAATTTAAAAGACATTAACTGTATTCAAACACGGGAAGCAATGGCCACAGCGTAACTACTCATCCGATTAAACATTACACTCATTCCAAGTTCAAAGTCATTTCAGATTTAATTAATATGACAATTAGGCGCTGAACATAGAGTAATAAAGCACTGTAAATTATCTGTAAAAATTCACAATCAGCATCATTCTGTTCGGTATTTTTTCCTCTCCTTCTTCAACCACCACAAAGCACGTCCGGCTGCACTATCAGCCCTTAAGCAAGGTTACGCTTTTGTCTCTTCTTTTGCCAGTGCACTCCTTTGGGTTAGTGCTAAATCATTATTGCAAACGGATGAAATGGGCAAACGTATGCTAACTGATGTAGCGGGAAAGTCGCCTTTGATATTCGTTCTCTCTCACTGCTTTAAAGGCAGAAGGGCTTGCTATGCAAGTAGGATTACGCCACTTTTCGTGTTATGGGACAAATACAGCAAATACTTCCTCGGAAACATGTTTATGACATAGGAACGTCTCAACAAGGTGCTAAAAATATGAAGCGGCAGCAAGCGACCAGGGTGGAGAACCAAATTTGGAGCGCCTGTTGGACGCAGATGTCAATGACGCAGTACAGCTAGGAAAATTATGGCAATTATCTATTAATTGCGGATATTATGGGGCCTCCTTTATCCATCAAATATCTTACTTAAGTAAAGACCTACGACAGAAATACTTTCAACGATTTGTTGAACAGCTGTTCTCCCTTGTAAAGTACTTACAGCGCAGAGAACGACTTGTTCCGGCACGCTAATGACCTTAGCTGGGATAAGGCGGCTGATCCGCCAGTGTTAGGCTCATTATTGTTGGAGGGGATTTGAAACTGCTTTTCCTGTCTGGGCTGAGAACGGAGAGAGTATTCCCTGTGTTCAGCGCACGATACATACGTTTCCGACAACGTCCAATCGGTTCGGGCTGGAAACGTGCAGGGCGAGGGGGGCTGTTTGTGTTTGGGTCTCGTTTAGGCTGTGGTGACAGGGGAAATGTGTGGTCAGAAAGGCAGCCACGAATGGGAAAGGGAAAGTGGGAGACGAGGGAAAACCACAGCTTGTGTTCGACACATTTCCAGAGCCCTTTGTCTCGGCGCTGGCCCGATGCCTTCTATCATGTGCACACACACCAACGCGCTCGAAAACACACACAAACACAAGGCAGAGCAACCTAATTCAAACCATATCAGAATCTGCCACGTTTCTCCAGCTCCATGGAGCAATTTGCAAAGGCAGAGTGCGCTTTAGTCCAAAGCCTTTTCATTAAATAAAAAGTAAACATCGACATTAAACATTGACATCGCACTCTTTGACCCATAAAAGGCTCTTAATAAAAAACTAAAAGGCAATCTATTATTGAAACCGAAACAATGGCACATGCGCAAAAGCGCGACACAAATATCCAACAGAAACGGGTATTGTTCGAGAAACTTTGCTCTGTCCAGATATCCGTAAAACTATTAATCAAAGGGAGTAAAAGAAAAAGTAGCTAGTCAGCTTCATCTGATCTGGAGAGGAAGGGAGGGAGAGAAAGAGAGAGAGAGGGGAAAAGAGACAAGGCGGTCCAGGCTGTGGGCAGGCTGCTTATTAAGATTCACATGGTGTGGTGACTCAGCCCATTTTGGTAATGGAGAGCCCCGGCCACCTAAAGATGGAAATGGCAATTTTTCAAACCCCACATTTTATATATAAATTATCCCAGGCACTCACACAAGCAACTCCACAAGGTCATTCTCAAATATTTCGGATGCTTTGGGTTTGGAGAGAATGAGTCTTAAGGATTGTGGGGTGAAGAGAACACTGTAGGACCGTCGGTTAAAAGTGTTCGAGTGGGAGGAAACCGCTGATGTGCACTTCTGAGCCTCATCGAGTTGACTTGATGTAAGAAAACAGAGGAAAAAAAACATGTTGTCTTATGGGACCTGCGTGGAAGTTCAGAATGTTTTCCATGTTTAGCCAAAGTTTGGCCAATTTTTGGTTTCTGGCGTAAAGAGAAAAAAGGCTGAAATCCTTGGCTGTCAATTTAAAAAGGAAACTGTTACTTTAAAATGGGAAAAAAACAGCTTTCATGTAAAATGATCCTGGTTTGCTGGCTCACAACAAAAATAATACTAATATAATATAACAATGGTATCTGATTATTATATAAGAAAATAATCCAACTTATAAAGATACATCTACATGTATTCACACAATAAATTTGGCTGAGAAATTACCCCAGAAAATATATAATTATTATATTGTCATTATTGTGTTAAATGAGAAAAGCATCAAACAGACATTACGAAAAAAATCGTTATTTTTAAAATGAAATGGAACTCTAAATATGATACTAAAACTGCCAGTAGGTGGCATACATGTCTAAATGAGTAAGTCATTGAGATTCAGCCATTGGATTTGTTTAAATGGCTGATTCGTTCAGGAATGGAGTAAATGGCTCTCTTTATAAATGGGCCATTGAATCATTAGCTCACCCGACTGATTCACTCAAAAAAACACTGCTGTGTGTTGCTCGGAGATGCACAACAGTTCTGCTGTGGCTTTATAGGTAATATATTAGTTGTTAAATTGAGCAAAAACAGACAATATTGTGTCTAAAACATAACATAATATTTACTGTTATTGAACTGTTGTATTAAATCAATATCACATTTGCACACTCGTGCTATTCAGGCAAAAACAAATCTAATGCAACAATGCACTTATATTGCACTGATATTGTTACTTGTGTGATATTGCTTAACATTACATATATATTACATTACATTACATTTTATTACAATTCACATATTATATTAGCCAAAAGTTATTTAAAAGTTTTATTTTTACATTTTACAAACTATATTCACATACAAAACAAAATCAATATTGAAAATTTGTTTAGTTACACCAATTTAACAAAAATAATTTTAGTTTTTTTTTTTACCAAATTTTGTTTGTTGTTCTTCAGTACACTATCAACAATTTCTACCTAAAAAGAGATTTGAGCTTTGAATTCAAAGCCAAAATTACAGCAGGAAAACTGAAGGCCATACTGTGAGTGCAAAGAGTTTGATATATTGTTCTGCTTTTTCTGTACTAGGAACTAAGCTCCTTTGAAATAGCAAGAACAAATGGTTCAGCCCAGTGTCATGGCCATGAGACTAGGCTAAAGGTGTTTAAACTGTCTGGAAACTTGACCATGGCACGCTTCTGAACTCTGTAAGCCACGCCACTTAACTTTGTCCCCAAGCAACGGAGAGCGAAAGCAAGTGAGAGAGAGAGTCTCCGACCTGCTCGCCCCCCCACGGACAGTCCACTATCTGACATTCCACAAGACCAGCCCTCTTAGAGACAGCTGACCCGCTATTAATCACATGACCGACGGACCATATGATTGAGAACTAATAGGAGGGGGCGCTGCAGGGTAAGAACAATCCGGAGCAAGGGAACGGCGCATTGTGCCAGCTAATCCAAGTGTGAGCGAGGTCACCATGCGACCAGATGGGGTCAGGTGTGCCACCCGAGCCGGCCACCCTTTAGTGCCCCTTCTAGGGCGCGTGTGCGCAGAAGAGTGCGAGGTTAGGGTTGAGGGATGAAGCTGGGCCTCTCCATCTTGTCCTGTCTTGGGAACTCAGGCTAATAGCTTTAATCAGACGGGATTGCTGGATTACCTATGGATTTCCTTTAGTAAATCGCACCTGTGCACTTCCTCTCCTCTCTCAAAGTAGGCAATCGAGGACAGAGGCAGCAGCAGGACAGGTCCAGCATCCAGCTGGAAGCCAAAAACAAGCAGGTTGTGGACGGTGTTTAACTCAGGGATTAATCAAAGACCGCAGCCTGTCAGAGTTCCATCAGGGCTGGTCCTCCGAGGAACAACGCAATTAAATGACCATGTTGATAACGCAAGGTCTAACGTGCACCTTTAACCCAGATTTAATGCACAAAGGGGTCTTTGTCTCGCCTTAAACGTTTGACATGCGTCCCCGAATGAATATGCTGACAGTCGTATCAAACCAACACACTTCGGCGTGGATTTAGTCACAGTTACATTAGTTGAAATTTGTGCATTTAATCCACTAGTTTTCTTGCATTTCCTCTGCAGCTCTTAAATCGTTCAGACAGCGAGTGTGACAGACCACAGGTTTAAGCTGCTCTGTGCTACTTGGGAGACTCAATGTTAATCTCCACCTCCTCCATTCTATTTAAACACTTTTATTCTTCTTCTTCCTTCTCTGCGCTCTCACTTCTCAGAATTTCATTAGCGCCAAACGCACAAGCAGAATGGAAAGCGACCGATGAGGACGGGATGCAACAGTAAGCAATGCTGGTTGGCATGGGAGTCTTTGCTTCTGATCGCAGCTTGGTGCTACAACATTAATGCAACAGAACGCACTGGGCGCATAGCCTCGGCTGACCTCTGCTCAGTTTGGAAATCAGATCAAAGAGCCATGACAGACAGCAAACGCTTGCGCCGCTCCATCTGGGCGTACAGACTTAGCACGGGCTGCCTGGATTAACGATCGTAGAAGCTGGGTGATTTGAGGCTCCACAGGTGATGCAGTTGTCTTGACGTTTCCCACTGTGGCCTTTAAAAGAGTCACAATCTAGCAGGGTCAATAGTGTCCACAATAAAGAAAATGAAACATTGTTTAAAAATCTAGTTGAAACAAATTCTCTATTTATGTTGGTTTCAAAACATACCCAAACTTAATGAATAATTTAATGCAATTTAATGACTTTGTCATTTGGTGTAACCAACATATTTTCCTTACATCTTGAATACATGTGATGTGAGTGTATACATTATGTTTAAAAATGCTTATCAATATAGTGAACTATTCATAAATATCATGTTTTTGAGAGATCATTAAGTGGCAAACGGCATGACATTTTACAATCGGAATTAACCTTGTTGTTTGATGTTTTTCTTTTTTTGGATGTTGGTTGATTTGGTGGAAAATTTGTCATTGACAAATAAAGCTTGATGTAATACATATTTTTGAGTCATGAACAGTGTTTAAACAAGTTTCAGTTGTTAAATAAAATTTCTAAGTGTTTACATTCATTTTTTGACTGTTTTTATGTCAGGGGGTACAACCAAATAATTGTATATATACTGTAGTTGTACCACATGACATCTTCATACATGAAATGAGCAGTTTTTCCCAGTATTTAAGAGAGATCTACAAGGATCAGTTGGACTCCCCTGGATGATTTACTGATGATGTTTACTGTTATGACCATGTCAATTTATAATAAAGGGCAATCTTTGCAGTTGTGCCACCCTGACATTTGAGAATATACAAATTGTTGGATAAAAGTTTTTCCAAGTATATCAACAGCTTTAAAACTACTGATATTTATAAAATGTGTTTATATGAAGAGTTTCAAACCTAAAATGATGCCATAGTATGTAGTTTTCTTAGTTAATTTGTTCGGACAGTTGCACCACCTGACATTTTTTTGGGGGGTTTAAGATAACAAAACATAAAATTACATGTCTTATTTAAATGTACTAAAAATGAATTCAAACTAAATTGGTTTTATAGAATAAATTGATATATGTAATGAATTTATCAAATTATTAAAAAAACAAAAATCCCCTTGGATACAAAATATAAATGTCCTGTCATTGAAAGACAGATAGATAGATAGATAGATAGATAGATAGATAGATAGATAGATAGATAGATAGATAGATAGATAGATAGATAGATAGATAGATAGATAGATAGATAGATAGATAGATAGATAGATAGATAGATAGATAGATAGATAGATAGATAGATAGATAGATAGATAAATTCCCTTTTTTAAGTATTTTTGAATAAATTTTTTTTTTTTTTTAAACAGGCTCACGCCATTAACTCCTATTGCAACTCTCTTTTCCAAAACGCATCGATTCAGCATGGGAAGGCGCTGGATACGGCTCTTCCAGTCTCCTCTTGCCAAGAGCGAATGCTTATGTTCACAAGATGTTATTGATTACGTTATCAGAGAAACACGGCGGCGAGGGACATTTTTTGAACGGCGTTGACTTGGCCCTCCCTTCCGCCGTGTCTTATTGTCATGCATGCTGGAAGCCTCTTTCTTTAATATCTATCTTAAGAGTTGACAATGTTTTGGAGCAATTAAAGCAATCGATACAGGCCTGAGAGGAGCCTCTTATCCACAGTAATAGCTCTCACTGAATAATAAATAACATGCTGGCCGAAAGCTGGGAAGGGGGACGACCTCACATTAACGATCACAGCCTATGGAAGGGGGCTTCCTCACAGCTCAAGAACCTTTCAAATTCTCTCTGCACCAGAATGCAGCTCCTTCAGGAAGAGGCTAAGTAACCGAAACCCAAACTTTAGCTGTGAAAGAAGCAACTCCGATGCCTCTATGAGGAATACACACCTACTGTCACTCTTTCCATACATGACCACCAGTACAAGTTCTTCTCCTACACAGCACCCTGAATGGGTCATTGTTCTGTATCCCTTATTAATAAGCAAAAACCAGGCCTAAATTAACCTGAGCATTAAAGGAGAAAAGTGAGTCCATGAAATGCACAAGAGCTCAGGTTTCAGATGGAAGGAACGTACAGCCTTATTATCCCACAGCAGTGCAAATGAGGTTAATGAGAGTCTATTGACTGATCCTCCGCTGTCAGCCATGACAGCCACATCTCTTTCTTACCAAGAGGAATCTCCCTTTACATTTGGCATCAAAGAGTTGCGTATGACGCACATTTGTTGATAACGATTTAAGATTTAGGCTAACATTGCTTTAAGACTTTGCCAACAGTAGAAAAAGATTAACTAAACGACTCGAGCCGGTTCTTTTTAGAGAAGAAAAAATGTATGATTCATAAAATAAGGACAGTTCTTTAATATACAGTTCAAAAAGAGTTGTTTGAATGAGTCTGCAACACTGGCCTTTATAATTTGCAGAATTAGTAGATGAAAGAAATTCTGTATGAATGTAAGATTCAAAATAGGAATCAAGTGTGAATTGGAATCGAAACAAATGAAAAATCTGATAAAAAGCTAAAATCGAGCTTTTTATGTGAAACAAATCAAGTCAGGAAATCTCCACTGATAACCACCCAATTGGAACTGAATCAAAACAAAAAGCTTGTGAATCAAATCTAAATAAGAATCAAATTAAACCTAATCAAATCAAGCTTGTGAATCAAACAGAATCAGGAATGATACTCAGCAATACTAAGATAAAATATACCCAAATCAATCAGAATCTAAGCATAATTGGAATCAAGTGATTATGAATCAGAATCATATCAAATTGAAAGTATGAGAAATGGAATCTATATGTGAATCAAATTCAATCTAATTGATCAAGCTTGTGAATCGGAATCAAAAAGAATCAGAATCGATGCGCAGCAAACTGAGATGAAATACACCAAAAGTAATAGGATTTTAATACAATCAAATCTAAATTGGAATCGAGAGCTTATGATTCAGAATCAAATTGAGCTCTTAAATCTGAATCAAATTGAGCTCTTAAATCTGAATCAAATTGAGCTCTTAAATCTGAATCAAATTGGGCGGGCCATACTGAGCAGTGTTCAGAGGAGAAGGTGTGGAGTTTGGTCATATCACAGTTGCTCCTGAAAACAAACTCTTTCCTTCTCCCTCTCTTTCACTCCCTGTCTCTTTCCTACAGGCTTCTTAAGTTCACTGCCAGTGCCAGGCATGGCTTTCCTCCCAGTCTCCCTATCAAATATTCCACGGCTCGATGTGCAGAGCCAACCACAACTCTTCGCTGCGGACAGTGGCTCGCTCCAAGATTTGGTTTGTTGTTAATCTGCAAGCCAAAGCGGACTCCTGCGAGCATCCCCACCCCCAAAACACTTCCCTACACACTCTGATCTCCCTCGGTGAATAATAATAGCTCCAGGCAAAGAGACTAGCTACACAGCTTGTGATAAAGGCTAAACAGCTACATGAGCCCGTCGAGCTAAAGGCCAGACGAGCTGGAAAACGTCTGTGCTGACCTGCTGCTGGATAAAATAGCTGTCCCGAACTGAAGCTTTGTCATAAACTCCGGTTCCCCCAGCCCCGCTCTAAACTGAGCGCGGTGTCAAAGAGGGCCACCTGTTCCTGTGACATACAACCTTTCCGTCACTGCCGCGCTGACCCAGATTGCTCCACAGCGGGCACGTCTGACCCCTGTGACCTGGGTGTTAAAATTTGACCTGAACACCCAGAAAACACTTTCACCAGGAGGCCCCACGGCATATTTTAGGGCCCACAGATTTTATAGTCTCTACAAATAAACCAAGAAGTGAAGATTAGATTTACAGTTTAAATCTTGAAATAATCAAGAAAGAAGGAAAAACGACTAAAGAGACACATCTTTATCTAACAGTTTCTAGGTCTTTCAGCTACATCTGTAAATCATCTAACAATTAATGACAACAGTTTCATTCAGATCAAATTACAGTATAATGTAACGAGGCCATGACTGGTTACGGTTGGGTAAAATTCAGAATTAGCACACAGGAAGTTGAACTGGAATTAAAAGAAGCATAATTGACTAAATTACAATTCAGAACAGGAAAGGCATTCTGGAAAATAGTTAAAAGTTTTATAAAGGAAGGGGAAAAGTTCTATAAATGTGTTAAAATTGGTTAAATTATATAAAACAAAAATTAAGAAATAACAGTTATATTAAATAATGAGTTATATTAAAAAAGTCCTGGCTCTTCCAAGCATTATAATGGCATTGACTGTTGCTCTGTTTACAATAAAAAATGCATCTGTCCATCAAATAATATGCTCCACACGGCTCCGGGTGGTTAATAAAGGCCTTCTGCAAATCAAAATCGTTTGTGTAAGCAAATCGTTGAGTTTGTGTAAGAAAAATATCCATATTTAAAACTTTATTAAGTAAAGTTTCGGCCGATCGCCTTCTGTGGAAAAGTTTTGAAAGTGCCTTCTCGGAGTTCAAGAATTATACGCGACGTCTGACGAGCATATCTGGAAGCGTAAGCCTTTGGCACTTTCAACACTTTTTCCATAAACTGAATACGGAAGGCGATCGGCCAAAACTTAACTTAATAATGTTTTAAACATGGATATTTTTCTTACACAAACGCTTCAATTCACTTCCAAGGGCATTTATTAACCTCCCGGAGCCATGTGGAACACGTTATTTGACGAACAGATCTTTTATGGACTTCAAAAACAGAGCAACAGTCAATGCCATTATAAAGCTTGGAAGAGCCAGAACTTTTTTAATATAACTCAACTTTTATTCGTCTGAAAGAAGAATGTCATATACACCTAGGATTACTTATCTAGGGTGAGTAAATCACGGGCGAATTTACATTTTTGTGTGAACTATCTCTTTAAGAACATTTCTGTAGAAGATAATTCAGATTTATTTGTTTATCTGTAAGACCTATGAATACAGTTTTTAACCATAATTCAAAGTTGGCCTGGAAAACGCTTCTCTTTGTAGAAAAAGTATTATTATTTATTTAAGCTACATTAGATAATTTTAATTCTACTTCCTTACATTTGTATTGTGATTCTGCATCTTGTGACCTAAATTCAAATTCAAGAACTAAAATTCAATCCTGAAAGCCAAAAGCAAATGTTGTCCACCACTGCATTACCCATTAGCACAACGCACGGAACATCAAGTCAAGTGTAACGGTGTGAGGAGCTTTACCATGTCTCTTTTGTTCTTTATAACGGTATGTTTCACGTCTCTAGCCGGTTTGACATATACACTAACATCATCTGAGACAATGATGCCTGCTGTTGTTTTGGATTTCCTCGCCTCCCCCATCATATCAGAGTGGAGATCACAAGGCACAAACTACGCTGAGAAGATCCTAAAGTGGGCTAGGGGCGATACCAGGGAGGGGGGGAACTTTGGGGGGTCTTTGCTAGGTTTGACTGTGATGTACTTCCTGTGTGGCTGTCAGCCTGTGGCGTATCCTTCATCTTCCCTCAGCGCTGCCCTCGCTCTGACCCCCCTCTCCACCAACACAACACCCCCACAAAAAAAGTGTGTTCCTCTTGTCTGCTCTGCCGCGACCCCTCTGTCCCTGTGGGCCAACAGCAGCATCTTTCTTTCTCTCGCTCATCCTTTCCCCTTCTTTCCTGGGAGAACAATCCCTGCCCACAGGCTGCACAATCAGGGATGTACTGTACTACTGTAAATCTAACACAACTGCAACAATGGGTCCATTTTCACTGCCGGGATTAAAGCAGGGAAGAAAAACTCCAGTGTTTTGCTGCTGCAAAAGGAGCAGTGCGCTAAAGCCTTGCCGTAATTGGAAAGTCCAGAACGATTAAACTCTAAGTATCATTAGACAGTAGAAGGCCTCAGAGTGGAAAGGGTTCACTCCAGGACAGCCGACCCACTGACCACGGTGGGAAGTAGGCCACATAAGCAGCCTGGAGCACAAGCTGTGACACACTAACCTGGGCCGCGCTTTCATGTGTGTCCGGAACAGTCCGTGCCCCTTTGCTTAACAACAAAGTTTTCATAGCAGGGTTGTGCGCCATTTATAATTAAACGACAATGTCCTTTAAATACCAGTCTAGTCCCTGAAAAAAAACCTGAGGTAGCAAACTTCATGCAGAACTGCAAATGTAAGAATGTAAAAATGTAAGTAGTAAAACGTTTTTTTTTTTTTTGTAACATTAGAGCGACAGACAGAAATAGAAAGAAAAACAGACAGAAAGAGAAAGACAGATAGATAGATCAGTACTTCTCAGATGTTGTTAGGCTGATGTTGTCAAGGTGCCCGGGTCAGAGTAAAAGGGTCTGTGGGCGACTGAAAGAGCCCCGTAATTACAGGCCAGCGTGTCTCGCCGTGGCCAAAGAATGGAGGCCGAAAGTGGCTGCTGTGCAGCTTTTTGCGGAGCACTTGTGCTCGCGACTCGGACCCAATTGTGCATGCTGTGAAACGTGCACAAAGGGAACAGGAGGAGTCCACTTAATCCTAGCACGGCGC